>CM046871.1:24123927-24356400 GCA_025617745.1 Heliocidaris erythrogramma | reverse complement strand
AAAAACTCGTGTTGTACAAGTTACAGAATAAACACGCATTTCTTCGAGGTGTCCACGAACTTAGACTTATGAAAGTTTCGAGAAACTGAACCCTGGCCTCCGATAATTCAAATAATTAATTCGGATTTCTTACAAAACAGATCAAGCTTTCTGCGTATGATGTGAATATAGTTTCCGGAAAACCCACAGTTATTATAGGCTAATGTATTTTAAGGTGACACTAGCTCTGTACTTTCATTAGATTCCTTTATAGAAAGAGTTACGACAGCATGAACGTCCGAGCTGTTTTAAAAATATAATGGGCTCAAATTATTTCTATTAATTTTAGTACATACTTGAATAGAAATGTTGCGTAATAGTCGAAACAAAATGACGTTCATCATGGGTTGTCGTAAGACTCTAACTTGATCAAGGTGATCCAGGCCAAATTAACCTTGGGTTTCATGGAACTTTGGTCCTGTAGACTCTCGCTCTTGCAACTCTGAATGTTTAGTAAGACATGGCGTCCCGAGATCAAAACTGAAACATCAAAACCCCTAGACCACAACTGACAACCTATCATTAAATAACGAATCTGCGCCACATTAAAAAAAAACTATAGCCTTTCGGATAGGCCCCAGTTATTGAATTGTATTAATAAGGTTTTCCGGAACAATCAATGTACGTCGCAAAGCTGATGAATTAGATGTACTGATTTATTTAGTTCAGTTGACAATTTACATTACAAAGCTGATATATTTTGAATTTACAGATAAACATATAACATTTTTGAAACATTGCAATTCAAAATCGGAAAATAATCAGAGAAAAATCAAAGTTCTATACACAGATCACGATGAAATAATATTGCAATAAAAAGGAGATTAGTATAGCATATTTGAATAAATTCATATAACAGACCCCCCCCCCCCCAAAAAAAAAAGAAAAAAAAAAAGTGAATAAAATTCTCAGTCGGATGCGGGGGGGGGGACCCAACTTGTCCGTGCCCCTGTTAAAACCCACCCCTGCATATTTTAAGTACATAACGAAAAGGTTCCCTTTGAGTGTTCTTGTGCACCCGTTTTAAAATGTTAGATCAACATGCATCTAAAAGCTGTGACGACCTTTATTCATCCATTTATTGTTTTTCGCTTGTCTGAGATTTCTTCGAAATAGTGCCCCAACTTTACAAAATACCGGACTGCCCAAGATTACAGAATCGCATTTGGTTACTACGTGCAATGATATAGCTGGATCAAGACCTACACACATCTCACCGTTATCCTCAACAATGCATTTCCCGTCTATGGGAAGTTGACCAGATGTTTATATTGTTAAACCCAACTGTTCAAATAGAAATCTCGAAGTGTTACAAATGTTTCCCCGAGTCCACTTCCTGTAATATAAAACCGATTGCGAAACAACAAAGATGCATGTGATCGTTAAGTGTGTAACCTTGTAATCAATAGTGCTTTATACAGATTTTTGTTTCTAATTCCGTTGGAGAAAATTTTGAAGAATATCATTACAAGCACATTTACATGTTTAAACCGCGGATACCTCAGCTAAAACGGAGGTTCTCGAAACAGAAGACCAGAGTCCAGACTACATGAGCTTTTTCAAGACTGGCGGTCCAAGAGACCAAAGATGAACGACACCGACGGTCTATGAGCCTGACCAATTCAGTCTTGTGGACATTCTGACAACCAGTGAGAAGGTTCACGAAAACCAATCAACCTTGCATCTGCCAAACCAACCAGTTAACTAACCAGTTCAATCCCGTGAAAAAAAAACGTAGTGAAAAGGTACACGAAATCCAACCAACCCGCCAACTAACTAGTTCAGTTTTGTTGATCTTCTGACAGCTAGTGAGAAGGTTCACGATCTCCAATCAACTTTACATCTACCAGACCAACCCGCCAACTAACCCAGGGGCGGATCTAGCTTTTTTTTCCAATTTTTTAACGCAATGGAGACCATAAAAAGCAGTCCATGATAACGTGTGGGTGTGGACATATTATGATGGCGTTTTTCTATGCACATTAAATTTGCACATTAAATTTGGCAGCCCAAGGGGGGGGGGGGGGGTTAAACCCTCTAACCCCCAGTAGATCCGCCACTGTAACCAGTTCAATTTTGTTGACCATCTGAAATATAGTGAGAAGGTTGACGGAAACCAATCAACCTTGCATCTAACAAACAAACCCGCCAACTAACCAGTTCAGTGTTGTGGACCTTCTGATAACTAGTGAGAAGGTTCATGAAAACTTCCCCACAAAATTCACCCTCCCCGTGAAAGGCGAAGAATGAAATCTGGTCTAATTACGCGTATGCTGTTTCTCTTTAAAGGACATAATTATGGAATGCAAGTACATGTTGACCTTTGATGATGTGTATTGTTCTGTACATCACAAAATTTACAATCATTTGATCTGAATATGTGTCATATATTTTTAAATATATTTTGTAATTATTTTATTTTACCTGCTAAGCCCCGCCCTTAAAAAATCCTTTGGAGTCTTGATTCTTCACATGACATCATTAGTCAATCACCAGTCACCTAAAGCAAGCCAAACAAAAGACACTGGTATGTGAAGTATCTCTCCGTTTTGTACTTGCTCACAATAGCATCGTGTGTTTTCATACAGCAGATGTTCAGTACCTTTCTTTTCCTGTGATGCTGGAGCATTGCTATTGTGATTGAGAGTTTATGAGTTGGTATAAGCCACTTCGGAGATGCAATCTGAGCATGAGCAGATAAAGGTCATCTGTACCAAATTCTAAAACCCACTGACACTAATATTCGATATGTGCTCATGAATGTCATGTAATCATTATTCAATTATGCACTAATGGTGCATTCCATGATATCCAGGTGGAAGTATTCTTTTTAAAGGGGGAAACAAAAGCTATTCATGAGGCACCTCTATCACTCCCAGAGTTATTTTTCTGAAGTGCACATAAAGGGACCCTCTAAAATATCTGTGGATATTTGGGGTCATTTGTACCATGCGCTAACCCCGAACTGGCTTATTGTATTAAACATGCCATGCTATTGTGAGCAGGTACTAAACTGAGGGATAGGTATATACCAGTGTCTATTGTTTGGCTTGTTCTTGGTGACTGATGATGTCATGTGAAGAATCAGACTCCAGAGGATTTTTTAGGGGCGGGGCTTAGCAGGTAAAATAAAATAAATACACAAAATATTCAAAAATATATGACACATATTCAGATCAAATGGTTGTAAATTTTGTGATGTACAGAACAATACACATCATCAAAGATCAACATGTACTTGCATTCCATAGGTCCTTTAAGTATTGCTCAAGATGATTTCATCCATTCGTACATTCGTTGATCCTTTATCTTTCTCTCTGTGTGATTTCTCTGTTAAATAATTGAAGTAGATGGATTTTCTTGTCGATGGAAATGTCTAAGTGGTGTAGGATTTCTAATTTAATCTCTATCATTTCCTTCAGTTACCTCTCCCTTCTCTCCATATCGTCGTTCATCTCTTTCTCCATTGCTTTACCACAGAAGGGGCATTTTTTCAGAAAAATGCCCCCTTTCTCTTTGATAAGTGCCATTTTCACTACTAAATGTGCCCCTTGCCCTTTTAATAAGTGCCTTTTCCCCTTTTCAGTTCTAATGATTGCCCATTTTTTCTGTAATATTTGCCATTTTCTCATATAATAAGTGCATTTTTACATCTGATAAGTGCCACTTTTCCAACTTAATATGTGCCCTTTCCTCTTCTGATAAGTGCCGAATCTTACCTTTATTTTCCACTGTTTCTTAGAAAGAAAGCCACAGCTAGCTTCAAAGAATCGGTTCGGCTTTATGTCGTAATAGGTATCCATATTACTACAACTATAATGTAAGTCAGTCGCGCTGGAGGCACATGAATCATTAGACCATTACACACAACTGCTAATGGGGGGGGGGGGGGGGTGAAGCAGTATCCACGTTAAGATAAAAACAATAAAAATGAAGATGATGTTTGTCAATCTATTAGTTAGACTGGTGGGTATTTAATACAAATGTCACAAAATGGTCCCTTTTTCGCTTTGTGTTCACCCTTTGTATAGATGACCCCTTTTTGCTGGTGCCCCACTTTGAAAGACGCTCCACCGCCTGCTTTACCAACAGCTTTTTGCACACAACTTCATTAATTCGATCCAAAACCGATGTACTCTCTAGTAGTTCACTCGATGCAGCTGAAGTTGACCACTTTCTCGGCATGCTGAATATAACGTAATAGAACAAAAACTCAGTTAATCAATCAACTGATCAATCAAGCAATCAGATAATTAGCTAATCAATAAACAATGAATCAACAAACTAATCAATTACTCAGTCTTTAAATTTACTAACTTTAATCAATCAGAAATAAATTATGAATTGTTCGATAAACCAATGTAAATAATCCAGTCAATTTACGTTCAGATATCATTTAAAGATCAAACATTCAGTATTTTTCCATGACATATTATTATTAAGGGAATACCCATAAACGAACTTTTCACAGCGGAAACACGCCTTTCTTTTGCAAATATGTACAGTAATATTTCCCAGAATGGTCGGAAATGACCGTATACAACTTGACATTTCCCTAATTGTTAATCTACTTTCCTTCTATCGTGTTTCAGGAAGTGTATCTATGAAATGCCACCGAAAGAAAAAAATGCTTCTTGGATTACAATTTCCCCAACTTTCGAGACATTACCTTGGAAGAAAATTAAACGCAGTCACGAACAATTAACTAATAAACTATATATTATAATTGAATAGAATCGAAAACAGAGTTCAGACATGCGGATGATATTTCATGTAATTATAACCAACATATCTATGAAATGCCATTGAAAGAAAAAATGGGTATTGGCTTACAATTTCCCGGGTTTAGAACATCTCTCTCTCACTTTTAAAAAAGAAATGAGAATAAATAAACGCGACCATAAACAAACAAACAACCCCCACCTTTTTAGAGTTTAAAGCAGTATATGCATGATAGAATTTACTATATGTATTTTGATAAATGATTATTCACACAATTCTCATTTACTATCACTATTAAGCAATGTATTGCGCTTCCATATCATTGAGTCAACTGTATAAAAGACATTTAAATAGTACTTTGCAGTGGCGGATCACAAAAAAAAAAGGAAAAAAAAGGGAGGGGGTGGGGTGGGGGAGGGGCACGTGCCCCTGCAAAATCCCACATGGAATATATCTAAGGGAACTCTAACCTCACTTGGGCAATACCATAATTAGTAACGTTACACTTTATCAAATTTTAATATTTTTGATACAGATAATTCAATAGCTTTTTCATCTGAAGTCCTACTCTTGCAAATATATATTCACCTAACAAAGGTCTACAGTACATAAAGAAATCAAAAGTAAATGAATAAAATAAGAGCTGTAATGAACGTTTGATGACGGTGAGTAACGTTACAAAAAAGGACATGAGAAACAAACTTGATGTCCACTTAATCATGGAATTGCCCACTTGCATGTTGTTTTTAAAGAAAGAATATTGCTGAAAGTTTGAATAAGCGATAAGGAATGTATGATTTTTTTGAAAGTTGTAATCACTATTATTGTGATCTAAGTATGTGCTCTATATGACAATATAATATTAATTAATTTTCCATAAAGTAGAAGTATTATGCCTTCAAAAAATACCTTGATCATCGTTTCTCTTATTTTTCTTCTTCCACACAAATCATTACAAAGGTTGAATTGCCCTTGTACACATCGAGTACAAAAAGAAATTTGAGACCACCCCCTCCCCAAATGGCACCCGAAGAAATTGCGATGACCTTTTTTCATCAGATAATTTTGGGACTTGTGGTCCTGGTCAAAGAATCTTTACTTTGGTATATGTTTCAGTTTGATCTTACAACGTAACAGCTACCAACCCCAATGTCGCTCATAATTATATATAACCTTCATGGATACTTCGCGTACATGTATATCATTATAGACATGCTTGAAAGCAGGGGCAGATCTAGGAATTTGCAAAAAAAAGGGGCACAAAAATATTCTGACAAGGAAAAAAGAAAAAAGAAAAGGAAAATGAACCATTTTGTTTGAAAGTTATGTATAAAATTTGCATACATTACTGAAGCGGTCTATAATTATGTTTCCTTAGTGAGTGAGTGTTCACAATTTGAAGGCTTGAGATAGAAAGAATATACCAACAGCCTTTTCACTAACTTACGCTAGCACATTGTGTTGCTGAACGCCTTCAATTGCTTTATGTTGCTGTTGCTGTTGTTTTGCTGCTGGTGTTCTTTTTTCCATTTATTTCCTGTCTCCCCCCATTTTCTTGCCTTTCTATTTCTTCTTCATAAGCTCACCTTTCCCTTTATATGTCTATTATTTTGATTTCATTAGTTATCTTCGATATATGACAATTAACATCTTTGATTTCTTTATTTTATCAATTCAGAGTGGGAATAATTATGCAATTCTTCAATCAACAAGCACTATAAATATCACAACTACCATCAGCAATATATTAGGTAGCCAAAACAGAAGTGAAATAATTATAGTACAAACCACGATACATTCTTTTTCTCATTATATTCTTTTATTGGTAATGACATTGTCAAAGTCCATTTAAACAAAGTTAGTATTGCATTTTCGGAAGTGTGAAATGAAATTTGTAGACTGCTAGGAACAGAAGCATTTTAATTCAAAATTGAGAACAATGCATACAGATTTTCTCAAAAGGAACTGTAATACCGCAAATAAGCTCTTCTCATGAAAAAAAAAATACAAATGAGGCAGAACTGAAAAATACGGACTTCTTTCAAAATAGCATCAGAAGTCATATTTGTTGTGCATGTCACTGAAAATCATTACCACGGTTGAAATAACACATACGTACAATTTTTTTTTAAATAGATCATTTGGTTGTTAATTGAAAGACTTCTAAAGAATCAAAGACAATGGTAATATCAAGCATGATAACCAATGAAATGGATATTATCCTTTACGACTAATAAACTATCAAATACTACACAATCATGACAATGGTGCATTGAGAAGACAGTACAGCCCTCACATTCTGTTGTGATTCTACATTTACAAGACACGAAGTTTCCATAAGATATTGAGTTGGTGTTTTAGTAACCCCATCAGTTTGTCAGATTTTCAAAACAGGGATTTAATACCAGGGGAGCGTTTCATGAAGGGTTTTTTCAGTGATTTTTACCGACAAATTTGCTCTAAGCCAATCAGATGCAAGGATTTCAGTAGCTTATAACAGTTGTCGGTAAAAATCACTGACAAAACGCTTGATGAAACGCTCCCCTGAACAGCAATAAACCCCATTCTTAATGACTTCAACATAGTTTCATTAAGATATCATTTACATTGTCTCGCCATCATTTACATTTCATGTTTTCATTCTCTTGTTGAAAACACTTATAAAAGATGCATACTGCTTTTGCTTCTCAAGTCTTGTTAAATCTGAGTGATGGTATAAGCCTTACAGGTATGTTGTAAGGATAACTCCGGACAATCCAAATGGCAGGCAAGTTGTGGTGCTTGCCTGCCACAGCAGTTTATCATAACATCTTTATGTCGAACAAAAGTAAATGAAAGGAATACTTTGTCTTGTAATGGGGTTCAGGAAAAAGTATTGATATGAAATGAAAACGGGAAATTTAAAATAATTTATAAAACAATTTTAGCCTCCTTCGGAAGTTCCATAATTTTTAAGTACTTGATTATTGACATGTAAAACAAATATTTAACAATTACAAAATAAGAACACCTTACACTGCTTTGACACCACCGTCAGAAATGTGAAAGCGTTGATATTGCACATGATTGTTGAGTTGGTTTTGAAGCAACTATCGTATACAGAACAAAGAACAAACATCAAACATCACCATTCTAAGCAATCAAACCAATAGGAAATTGAAATAGGACTATTGAAATAAATTACCAACTCTCAAAGACGGTAATTGGATTGTAATTGTTACTAAAAGTAAATTCAATCAGCTATAATGACTTGGAAGACCTTACTATTTTTTTTTAAACCGTTTCATTTAGCTTGCCAGGTGACAATACCTGCTGCGGAGGTAGCATATTGACATGATTCAAGAATCTTTACACGAGATGATCAATTGTAAGTTTATAGTTTTACAGAATGGAATTGAAATATTATACAGAAATATAATGAAAAAGAAAGAAAGAGGGAGGGAGAGAGAGAGAGAGAGAGGGAGGGAGAGAGAGATATACAGACAGAAAAAAATTGAGAGAAAGATATAGATTCTGAACAATGTCTGCAATGAGACAACGGCTGAACGAGATTCGACAATCAAAGAGCTAAAATTTACCGTTTCTTGGTTTATTGAACAATGGAACATATGTTTATATTAGAAGACATCCACCTTTTTTGAATGTCCTACGGCAGACTAATGTACATAGATGTATACATGCATATTTTCTGCAATATCAGCCATTTTCAAAATCATTACTCCGTATTGTGTTGGCGTTGAGTGAATGTAAACCAAAAATATATATGTTCATAGATGTCTCTAGCGTTTCTGGCGTTTGGGATAAGCTATATTATAGAAATTAAATCGCCATCATTATCTACGCGTTTTATGTTTTCGAGAAACATTTCACAAGGTGTTAACGAATGAATACATCTTATACCTTAACTTTAATCTCATAAGGAACGTAACATACTCAATTACGAATGAATAAATTCCAAACCTATACAAACATATTAACATTTCAATTCTAATGGTAAATTTAGAGATTAAGAGCATTAGGTTTTGAAAACCCTTCATTTCACATGAATTGGGTTTCCATGATTGCAAATGGACTTCCGAATGGCAACGGTGAATGCAATGCACATGGTGATACCATGCTTGGCAACTATAGAACTTCACTGTTTCATGAATACAATTTCAAATTTTGTTGAGGATGATAGTAGACTAGTTTGCATAAAAATCCTCTAAGGCACGTACTGGAATCGTAAGCTTAACATTTAACATGGTATCCGTGCCAAACAACCAACTGTGCCTATATACAGTACTTTGATAAAGCACATAGTGACTTCTGCACATCATCATCAACCATCCTCACCTTAACACACAGAAAAGTTTCCTAATGTTTAAATCACAGTCACAACAGGTGAAAGGTGCAACAGGCTAGACTCTCCAGAATATCGTACGTGTCGAAGCACAGAGCACAGTGAAAAACATGTGGCAATATCTTTTCACATTATTCAATGAAATCTCTTTCCTTCGGTTGCCCCACCTGTTCAGTCCATGGCAAAAACGACTGACTTTCCAATGCAACGCCAATAAACGGCACCAAGGGCAAGTCCAATTGAAATTGGCTCAATCATTACATTTCATTTCCTTTTTCCTGACTACATTACGCCAACCAACCAACAACAGGTGTAAACAATAACCCAGTTCGGGGTTGCAATCTGAGCATGAGCAGATAAAGGTCATCTGTACCAAATTCTAAAACCCACTGACACTAATATTCGATATGTGCTCATGAATGTCATGTAATCATTATTCAATTATGCACTAATGGTGCATTCCATGATATCCAGGTGGAAGTATTCTTTTTAAAGGGGAAACAAAAGCTATTCATGAGGCGCCTCTATCACTCCCAGAGTTATTTTTCTGAAGTGCACATAAAGGGACCCTCCATGTCTAAAATATCTGTGGATATTTGGGGTCATTTGTACCATGCGCTAACCCCGAACTGGATTATTATCAAGGTGAAAATCTAGGCTGAAAGGATTCTCATGTGTAAACGATGTCACCTTTTGTCTTGCCAATACACGACGGAGAGCTATGTTTTACGCCGTTGCCTTTAACGATACAGAAGCAAATAGCCATGCAGACCTTAATATATACGTCATGTATCCTTGACCAAGGCATATAGCGACGTCCCAATATTCTACATAGGATCACCTAGATTGCACCGGATGGATATCAAATGAGTATTTCTTGTTTGAAAACGTTTCTAAAAGTTTGAAACGTCCTTTCCGAATACCATAAGATATGACCTAGGTCCTTTCCTTTACAACAGTTCAATCACTTGGTCAGCAGGTTACCGTTTACTTCCATCAATTATTGTTAACCTCATACTCAAGTACACAAACTATTATTGGAAGATGAAACATGTATTACACAGGGCGTTTCATTTTGATAATTCTCTTTTCGAGAAAGTTCGAGAAACGAAGAAACGAACTTGACCTGATTTTTCAGGATTGCACGACAGGGTTGGCTCACAAACCCCATGATTCCTCTCTGACAAGAGTAGTCATGCCAGACTCTCCTTAAGACGCGTGGTCTCATAAATGATCAGCATTCATAGCACCACTAAGCTTCAACATGAACCACACACGCAATAGCTGTGAAGATATCGGTGCAGTGGCCTTTGACCTTCAAGGAGACCTTCACAAGATGTCATCCAAGGCCTGTTTGAAGCGAATGATCTCCCTCAAGGACTTCAGACCCAACTCCGTCTTGACCTCCTTGTAGAAGAACTCTGGCGCGTCGTTAGCGATCGTCTTCAGCCCCATGATACCCTCGCCGTCGTAGCCCTGGAGGCGATTCTTGAGCTCCGGTAGTCCATTCCTCGTCAGCCACGAGTTTACTTCGTCATTCGTCCAGCCGGCTGCGTCCTTGGCAGCTTCCCGTCTCGATTGCCGCTTCGAGTCATTTCGTTTGAATTTGGTTTGGGATACCATTGCGCCATCATCTATGAAAGAAATGTATATGTATGATCAGGGGCGGATCAAAGATACAATTATAATGATTCCTTATTTCATTATCTTTAGCCCGAAACGATACTGCCGGCGTTGTAAACAAAATGTTTACAAAATAAACATCTTTCTCTTTTTTCTATTCCATCTCCCTCTCTGTCTTTCACCGCCTCTTTCTACATATTTACCTGTCTCCCATCCATTATTGTTTTTCATGATGACCCTACCCTATAGGGCTAAAAAATGTCATTGACTGGAGCTGTAATACGATCCCTATTATGGCTACCAAATGAATTAAACTGGATAAGCAGATCAGAATCGATGTCTTACTCGAACATATTCTGTTGTCGTTTTCTATTTATCTCTCCAGCTCTCTTGATCTTGCAGTGTTATAATTTTCCTGTTCTTTTTCTCCCTCCATATTCCTCTCTCCTCAACTCTCACTCATCCTCATGCACGTCCTCACACATGCCCACACACACAACCACTCCTATACGCCCTGTGAATGAATGAAAATCTATCAATCTGTCTTTCTCTCTTTCTCTCTGTCCACCCCTATCTGCAGTGATCTATCTCTCTATTTCCCTATTTACAGGATCCTGTCTCCTTCCTCTCTCTCTTTGTTTAGCTCAACCCCAACCGATAATCTCGCTAACCAAACCCATTTACTGGACTTACTTGAAGAAACTGACGGCAGCCTGGTCGAAACCGACATGGTAGGTATTCGACCTCGCCCCGCCAGCTCCCGCTTGAGTCTGTCGACGTTGTGGATGACTTCGTCCATGGTCGACATCTGGATGTAGAACTTGGTGCCGATCATGATACCAAGCCAGCCGTCGGGTTTGTAGTTATTCTGCATTTGGAGAGGCACAATCGCCTTGTTGAGCTTGAAGGTGTACTCAGCCTCTGCAGGGGGAGATTTGGATTTCACAGTTAATAAAACCAAAGACCACACTAAGAATGAGGAGTGTCTCAGGTCTCTACGGTGGTACCATTTCGATATATCTCAGTGGCATAATCTCAACATGCAATGTTATAGGAATGAAACAAGAAACGGATGTACCTTAATTTGTCTTTAGGCCCGTGAGTGTAATTTCTGCCTTATCATGTTTCTTCCGTCTTTTCTGTTTAGTTTTCCTGTACATCATATTGGTGTTATTCTTCAGTTTCTTCCTTTCAAAACGTTTTTCCTTTTAGGCATCACTGCCTTTACGTTTCTGAAGATACCACTTTAAAAAAAAACTTTGTCCGAATAGGATTTTCTGTTATATTGCAGGCACAACTACAAAGATACAAAACTTTCTTTTTGTCCTTTACGGACGGCTAAATTGCTCTGTTTTTTCCTGTTTCTTATGTATACTGTTTATTAGCTAACCGTATAAGATCAATTGATATAAACTTTCCAGTAATGTATCATGTGTCTACTTCCTACCTGTTCTACAAGCAGCACTGTTTTTGTATTTCTCTGAAAAACAGATGAGCACGACCATTGCATTCTCCACAGCCGATGCCATGGCCTCTAGCGTGGACCCACCTGTAGATGAACAAGTACGTTTTGCACATAATTTCCAGGACGAGTACGCATAACTTTATGCAAATGCCATAAGTAAATACACACAAAAAACACCATGCAGTAACATGGGATAGAATGCCAGATGCATAATTTTTTACTTCTGACCAAAGTAACGAAGGCCTACAACACAAATACAAGGTTTACATCCTTGTAGAATATCACACACTGATTTTGTATGTCCTTACCCATTTGGTCGACGTCCATCCACACCTTATAGCCGTCAGCTTGTAAAAGTTCTTTAACCTTGAGGATCTGTTTCTGGACATCCCATTGGTAGCTGAGCATCACGTGATTAGTACTGATTTCTTCCTCCTCGTCGTCATCATCGCCTGCGTAATTGTTGTTATCAATGGTTTCTTTGCCCTCAGTGTTGTCCTCGTTGGTCTTCGCTCCAAGGGAATTTGACGGTGATGCTTCCCGGTCATCTGGTTTGGGCTTACGGGAAGAGTCCTTCGACTGGAAATGAAAGAAGATTGGTGCCATTTGAGGTAACGGTGTGATTTATGTAGTGTGAGAAATTGAAATGATTGTTTATTTAGAGAGGATGTAAACGACCAGCTGTTTACACGTAATACGACATTATGAACTTTGTGATCATATTTCAAGCGATTTTAGTCGTACCTTCTTCGTGAGTGTGGCAGTTGTCTCTTCGCCTACATTCCACAGGATGGCAGTAGAAGACCGAGAGAGGTGATCTGTCGTTTTACACCGTCTGACAACTAAACATAAATAGAAGGAGAGGAATGAACGGAAATCGATTTTGAATCGACGTATGGTCAGCAAGTTCTTCTATCTAAACACAAGCTCAACATAGTCCCGTAAGTTGTGTGATCTGTTCATGAGCCTAGGATTGTTAGCTGTGTGTTGTCACAGAACCTCATAAGTTGAAACACAGATCTTTAATTTCGACATATTTCATATTTTATTGTAGTTTGAGCACATTGTTTCACGCATGACTTTCTGTTTATTCAAACAAATAAAAGGGGTTTTATTTCAGGGATTCCATTTTAAAGGCAAAATATTTTTATCTCCTAAATACATAGTCGTCATACTGTTTGTATTCGGAAGCGCGATTGCTGAGTTGATATTACAATGCTCTTAATAGACCCCGATATCAAAATAAAATCATATGCGCTAGTGCCCTCTTAAAAAGCGCTATTCCTCCATTACCTAGTCCCTCGGATACGACACAAAGCCGACAGTCCCCTTTCCTATTTCAGCATTCAAAATGAACATTATGATATCACTCACTTTCCAAGCATCCCTTTTCCTCCTGAATAGCCGCCTTATTCTTAGGATGAAAGGATAATGTCCAGAGAGCATCCATGGCACTCTTCTGTTCTTCCACTGGGTTACCATCTTGGAGCATGGACACAATACGTGAAAGAGCACCGGATGCGACAAACTTGACCTACAGAGGGAGAAAGAGGATGTCATCAACGGCTGTTACCCCCGGAGTGTTCACTCACCATCAATTCTGTTAAATTCTCCAGTTAAAAACTGGGTCTTTTCGCTAGAACGTCCTCAAAATCAAACATCAGAGTTCTTCTTTTTCCAAAGAAAAGGTAAGGCTGTATATATTAATGATATCCTAATTGTGGATCCTATCTTACACTGCATATATACCAAAATAAATGTATATCAGAAAATGAACGATCATAAACACATGTGTGGTAAATTTAGAAAAATAGTCTATTGATTTACTATTTTCTCTACACTAATTACATACATCCCTCCGTATGTAGGATGAAAAGCAAATAGCTAACAAGATAAGTATTATTCTTTTGTTTATTTTTCAGCAATCATTGAAAAAAAAAGGTATGGACATTCGTATGACCAACCATTCACGGAAACATTTGGCTTTCCTCAAAATACAAGTCCACTTGATTTCCAAACTTACAATCACCTTTGAGAGACCCTTCAAATAAAGTAAAATAGACAAAAGTTATTGCAACTGTACCTTGTTGTCGTCATATGCGGCGAGGAATTTCATGGCATCGGCGACTTGACTAGCAGAGAAGTTGTAGTGCGCGGAATAGTGATTGGGTTCACTCAAGGCCTTGCTAAGGATCTTGATGATGAAATCGATGTTGGTATTGGTCGTATTCAGATGAGCGTTTTCGTCCTCCGTCACGATGAATGCTAAGGTGAAGATTGCCTGAATGGAAGCAGACATAGAGGGACAGCATTAAACTGAGGTGAAGGATCACTTTGCATGATGCATCAATTGACCACACTGTAATTTGTTATTTTTAGTGACATGAAGACAAACTGATTTAAAGTAAGAGTAAATAAGACTTTTTACTAAGTGGATTTCCCATTTTGAAATGAAAATCAGAATGCATTTTTTAGAACGTCATATATGCGCTTGATACTTTTCCGAATCGAAATATGTTGACTTCATATTTTTTATAGTGTCATTATTGTTGAGAAAAATATATCAGAGTCAATGAAAATTTGAAAGCGTGACCATGCAACAAAATATCAATATACTTTCAAAGTTTATTAGCTGACATTATTTACTTTAACCTTTGTACATTGGTAACTATTATAATAAGAATAAATGTGTTTACCTTGACACGCAGGATGAGAAAGCGGCATTTTAGGTAGGGTTTGAGAAGCAGAGAGGCGTGGTTCTCACGAAATATATCCTTGTTGTCCATGTGATGTCTGAATGACAAGGAGAAATAAAACGTATCGGTTATTTTATGATAATATTTTCATGACAAAAGTGTGGGTGCTTCAATATGTATAAGTAAACTTTCGAGATTGAAATGGTCCAAGCCACGGCTTGGAAATTGAATTTCAAAAGAATAAGTGTTTTGAAACATGAATTCACTTCTCGAAAAGTGAATTTGTCTTTTCATAAACATTTTAAAACATCAGGCGATGCCGGTGCGATTTGTTTTCTCATGGACAAACTATGGGGGCTTTGTGTAAGAATGAATGCACATCTTTTCTTCTGCCCCTTCTACCAGAACCGTGTGTACTCATGGTGATATGGAAGGGTTCAATCTCAAGGCCAGATCCTGTGTTTGTACTGTTGAAGATCAGGGCCCTGTTTCATAAAACTTGTTATCAATAACAAGTTGCAATAACTGTTATAACCTACTGAAATCCTTGCATCTGATTGGCTGAGAGTAAATTTGTCACAGAAATGTGGCAGTTATTACTGATAACAAGTTTTATGACACGGGGCCCTGGAATGGTTCAACATAAAGGCTAGATCATGTGTCTTGTACTGGACGAGAGAAGAAGATTATTTCATCTTCTCACCTGATACAGTGGTAGAGAACGGTGAGGACCCTCTTGAGGAACTCTCTCCTCGACATCCACCTCAGTTTCTTGCTGTCCATGTTGAGTTCGTCCACCTCATAGAACTTGTCGTAGAGCACGAGCAGCAGGGCTTCAACACACTCGGCACCCATGCCCCTGCAGAGGTTGTTGCCGATCTCCGTGAAGCCCTGAGTCGCATCCAGCAGCATGTTGATGGCAAGGTAAGTCGCTGGATTGGCGAGCTTGAGGGATAGATATTGGTGGGTGGAGACGATAAAAATAGGAGCAATATCTTCAGTTGTGACACTCAAATTGACATGAAATAGGGACCTTGAGTGGGAAATAATACTTGAGAGTTGCAATCTATTGGAAATTTTAATAGGATATTTCCCACGGGGGCATATTAGTCTTGTGCTCATACGGGATGGCAATGTGAAGGCCTTCAAGTTGTCTACGATACTTATTGTCCTTCTTAATTCAAACATAAAAGACGGAGAAAATCAAGCATAAGACAACTGCAATGACTGCCCCAAAAGGACCCCCCCCCCAAAAAAAAAAAAAAAAAAAAAAAAAACGAAAAAAACAAACAACGAAGACAAGTTCCAAAGGTGGATCCAAGATTTTGTAAAATAAGAAGGGGGAGGGACACAATGAAGGGAGTATTTTTTGATGTGTACTTAAGGTATGCCTATTTTGTTTCACAAGAAGGGGGCACGTGCCCGTTGCGACCCCATGGTATGAAATATAATCGTACATTTAAGCTGATAAAGAAGGAAAACACTGCATATAATCCTACCTGGTCGTTAACGTTGACCTCGTGTAGTGACTCCCAGATCTTCATGAAGAGCTTGGCGTACCCGAGCTCGGTGACCAGGTCGACGTAGTCTTTCTGCCTGACGTCGCTCATCTTACACAAGACGAGGAGACAGTGGAGTTCTTCGTTACCCGTGTAAGATTCGGCCTCCTCGAGTCGCGCTATCGTATCTCGTATCGTTTGCTTTTGCTGAGATGGTGAGAATATGAGAAAATTAATATATTTAATATTTTATGAAGAAGTCCGTTGTTATGAAATGAATAGAAATTTGCAAGAGCAGAGTATAGAATCATATGAAAGATTTGAATAAAAAAAAGGAAAGAGAGAGAGAGAGAGAGAGAGAGAACGCGAGACATATTTTGAAAGAGAACGAAAGAAGAAGAGTGCATTGAAAGGGAAGATCAAGGAGCTGGAGAGTATTGTGACCGAAAGAGAGTCAAAATAGAAGAGAGTTAAGGAGGAAAGCAAGAGTGGGGGAGGGAGAAAGAAAGACAGAGAATTACAGAGAGAGAGAGAGAGAGAGAGAGAGAGATACAGACAGACAAACAGAGAGTGAAATGGATAGATAGATAGAAAGATGGGAAGGGAGGGAGAGAAGGGAGGGAGTCGGGGTCGGGGAGCGAAAGTGAGAGATAGAAATACTCAGACCAACACCATCAGGTCAGAGAAATCATTCTTTTTCACAATGCAGACACTGCATCACAATCACAGGACTTGCAATAATATACCAAATTAAACTATACACGGATGAATATCAAGTACGATGTGCACCATCTCCTCTCACCTGTATCTTCATATTCTCGTCGGGCATGACGACCCTCTCGCCTCGGCTGCCCGTCTCCGTGGCCCACACCAGGTAGTCATTGAACACCTTGAACTTCGCATCGGTGAACTCGGTCTCGTGATAGCGACCTGTTTGATGCAGAGCATTCAGCTTCTTAATTCGCTCTTCGTCACTCTCCGACGACTGTCCCGGCTGCCCCTGAAAAAGGAAAATCCATTTAACATTATCATTTACATGTACAGATAAAGCAGGATATGATATGATAAATATATATGGTCTAGTGGTTAAGGCATTGGCGTTCTAAGCCAACGACCCGGGTTCGATTCCCGGTGGAGACATTTTTTCAGCCTTTGCAAAAAAATTCAAAAAGAGAGGACAGCTCTGGGGAACTTTGATTTAAGTTACGCAATCATTATTCTCTCATTTCCTTTCGCATTGTATATATTTCCACGAGAGTTGCCAAAGCTGTTGTATATGTTATTTCCTCACAATATATATATATATATATATATTTCTCTAGATTCCGCACTTGGGAGACACGGCTTTGTCATTTTAATTGTTCCTCGTGTCTCCGTAAAGCGGTGGTTTCTATTATGACGAAATAAACTGCATTGTTACGTGTCTCCCAAATGCGGAATCCAGCGTAATATATGTACATGTATAATATGTTTTCACGTTTGAGACATCCATCTTTGTGTCCTCTTCTAAAATGACAAGCAAAATCAATTTTGCTACTAATCATTGCATGAATATGATTACTCGTTAATCGTTCCTATCATAAAGCTACTATAACAATTGAATTGACTATTACTGCTACTACTGTTCCTACTAATACTATTATCACTGCTATTTCTACTGCTATACTTCTTCTCGTACTCTTCCTCTTACTACTTCCCCTACCTCTTTTACTACTACAATATTCATCTGTCATCCACATTCCCAATTCTACAAATTCTAGAAGTAATTTATTTTGGTATTGCTGAGATTCATCCGAATGAAAGAAGTAATAAAAAAAAATTAAAGAGAAGACTGAACTCTGGGAAAGGTGAAAATAATTTGTGAGCTTTCTCATTCCTTTTATGTCACTTTGGAAGAACATCATAGTCAGAATGTTCCCTGAAAAGGGTTGCTCTTTAAATTCCCTCGTAATTATTCCAAATATGACAATAAATAGCTGAAGTGTACGGACAGAACATACATGCAGTTCCATATACCAATTTATGTGTAGGGCATGTGCTTTTCAGCAAGATTTAGTCAGTTTATTATTTTCTTATCATTTTCATGATTCCAAAACCTCACAGTAAACACCAATTCTTATGTGGACATGATCAACCTTTCCCAATAGCTTTGAGGCAGTTTTGCACAATGTAATCGCATGACCAGAATTCAAAGTTATCTTTAAGCTGATTCAAATAGTATAAGCAGCAGATTAAAGATGAACACACAGTATAATTAATTTTCATGATCGTGATGATGTCGCACATTTCAAATTCCATGCATCGTCAGCAGTATAAGTATTTTAATAAATACATGTATCTTCAATTTGCTCTTTTTGGTGTAAGATTATTAGTCGAATGAATAACTGTAAATTACCATAGTCATGTCATATTCCGAAGCGGAACCCTCCGAAAGAGAATCTTCATTATCATTTTCCTCTTTGCCGGCGTCATCCGCCTTCTCCTTCCCCTCCTTTCCGCCATCACCATCGACCGCGTCATAGACATGCCTGGATTCATCCACCGTTTCCACGATGCCGGCCCTTAAAAACCCTGGAGGATCTTTTCGACTCCAGGCCGTCGTCTCCATCCTGCTTCTTCCATTGACCTCCTTCTTCAGGATCCCTTTGATCTCCCCCTTCTCCAAAGATGTCGCCGTCGTGGCAACCGGCTTACTCGTTCCGCTGCCCATGTTGATAGTGACTGTCCTTAAAGATGCGCGCGAATAGTCTTTTCTTCACTTCAAAGTCGTATTAGCTCTTTCGTATTCTAGACAGTTGATTGGAGAGTCAATCGACGCTGGCTTCTGATCATTCTTGACGAATTATATTAATTTGGACGGCCTTAGCCCGAGTTGTGCCAATAGTTCGTCCTTCGTGGGTAGTTAGCTCTACACCTGTACTCCTATAGATTCTGGAGAGAATTAGAAAAAAAGGAAATGTATTGAAACAAATTAAAGTGAAAATTGGGGATGTAATAAAAGATAGCTGTAGAAGCATAATATTATGTATGCAGATGACACCCAGCTGTACATTGTCCTGAGAAAAAATGAACTTGCATCTGGGATTTCAACCCTTGAGGATTGCGTCACTGACGTGAAGGCTTGGGCGTGCCAGAATAGTCTTCTCCTCAATGGAGGAAAAACTGAGGTGATCCATATTGCGTCACAGTTTCGCAAAAGAAACTTCTCATCAGATCTATTGATTGACGGTGTTCGCATTACTCCTTCCACTTCTGCAAGGGATCTGGGGGTTATACACTAAAGGAAAAAAGAAACTTATAAAAGTTCAAGAGATCACCAAATTAAATTCTCTGCATGGAAATGTACCAAATTTGGATATAATGTTGATTCAATGCATGGCTTTAAATGACAGTCAATAACAAAAAGTTTTCTTCAATGCCACAAAAGAAATGTGCACTGAAGCAAAGGACTCTCTAATCCCCAAGTCACAAAGACAAACTGCAGCCTTGTACACCATATGCAAGTCAATGAATGAAACAAAAGAATTTCAAAAGGGATTTGCACCCCTCGAGCAAGAGGATATTGATGTTCTGCCATGGTGCGCCCGTTCACCAGACCTTTCCCCAATTGAACATCTCTGGGAAGAGCTTGGTCGACGTGTGTCAAGGCGTGACAATCAACCCATCAATAGGGAGACGCTCATTGCAGCACTGCAAGAGGAATGGAACAATGTTCCCCAGGCTACCATCGCGAATCTGATCGGAAGCATGCGAAGACGGTGTACAGCTTGCCAGCAAGCTAGAGGTGGACATACTGGCTATTAATCTGTTTGGATATGAACTTGCAAATCCCTTTTGAAATTCTTTTGTTTCATTCATTGACATGCATATGGTGTACAAGGCTGCAGTTTGTCTTTGTGACTTGGGGATTAGAGAGTCCTTTGCTTCAGTGCACATTTCTTTTGTGGCATTGAAGAAAACTTTTTGTTATTGACTGTCATTTAAAGCCATGCATTGAATCAACATTATATCCAAATTTGGTACATTTCCATGCAGAGAATTTAATTTGGTGATCTCTTGAACTTTTATAAGTTTCTTTTTTCCTTTAGTGTAGTTGACAATGCATTGACTATGAAAGAACACATTAAGAAAATCTGTCGTGCTGCATCCTTCGGGATATTCAGAATCGGGAAACTTCGGCAATACCTAGACCGCACTTCCACAGAACGTCTCGTGAATGCACTTGTCACATCCCATCTTGATTACTGCAACAGCCTCCTAATAAATCTCCCTGCTTCTCACCTAGCTCCACTACAGTCCATCCAAAATACAGCTGCTCGTAACATCACTCGGACCAAGAAGTTTCAACACATCACCCCTGTACTTCGAGGACTACACTGGCTTCACATTCCCCTTCGCACTCAGTTCAAAGTTCTTCTCACCACATATAAGATATTGCGTCACCAGGAACCATCATATTTAACTGAACTTTTGTCTTCAAGAACCCGCCCTACAATCAACCTTAGATCCTCAAGTTCATCCCAGCTAGCACCAAGCCCACGAACCAACACACGATATGGCGACAGAGCCTTCGCAGTATGTGCCCCCATCCTGTAGAATAATCTTCCTAATTATATTCAAAATGCTCAGTCCGTCGATATATTTAAAACACAATTAAAAACTCACATGTTCAAAAACCAATAAGTTCCCAGTATACTCAAACTTAGTTGTAGCATAATATTTGAATTGTTTCACAATATACTTTGTTTAATTATCATGATTTGTATTTTTTTTTATTGTCAATATTATAAAGCGCTTAGAAACTAACTATTGTATAAAGCGCTATATAAATTTAAATATTATTATTATATTATGAATATGATATGTCCAGACATAAATAAATACATTGTCATCTCCATTCGGTGTCCGTATTTGTATGTAAATTGCGTGACCAGGGTGATGTAGCATATAGGCCTACGATGCAATATATTTCTGGGTGATAGCTTACGTCTCACGGACTGCAAATATAATTCAAATCAAACAGGTGTATAATCAGGTTGTTTAGATTCGTTTAAACAAAGCCCAACTTCGTATATGAGTGGTATAAAAAACACAGAGACTCAGAGAGATAAACCCATGAAGTCCTCTGTGCATGTTACTATAAAAACCCCTTCACTCATTTCCCTGGTCACCTTCTTTATTTTAAATTATTGATAACATTAAGATAGGTGAAATTGACGATCACGGGTGAGTTCTTTTATTTTCTGCATTTCACAGTGTAATTACATATTTCTCTCATAATGGATGAATCTATTGCCACGGACAGATGAACGTACGATGAAAGGGAAGGGAGCGTTACTCGTTACTTTGCTTTGGACACAGGCTCTTCGCAATGCAGGCAACAAATAACTGCTAATGAATTGTCTCGTAGGCAACGTATACGTACGTTCATTACAGGAGGAGCAAATTTTCTGATTGACTTAACCTAGAGGTTGATGGGTGCCATCACAAATACATCAGGAGAATGGCAATAAAATGCCTTCGGTTTGTCGAAGTGAAGGTATATGCTGCTTACAGTAGCAACTCGTGTGCGCGAGAATGGTGTGGGTGTGGGCGTGTATGTTTGGCGTGGATGTGGACTCATTTTCAGTGCCTGTTATGTAGTGATTCTGTTTTTCTACCAATCAATACCAATAATATATATGAATATATGAAGTGCATGCAAAGAACCAAGGGAATACAATTGAGAGAAATAGATATATACACAGTTGATAAAGTAATAACATGTAGGCTTATAGAAAAAAAAGACGCGGAGAGATTGAGACGGGAAGCAGCAAGAGAGAGAGAGAGAGAGAGAGAGAGAGGGGGGGGGGGGGGGGGGAGGTGCGAGGGAGGATATATTGGCATGGTCAAATAAAAAAGGACCATGAAAATAAACCTTTTAATATTAATGTTTTAAAATGAGGACAAGCATTTCCTTGAAAACTTGAGAAATTAATACCATACTCCACCAACCTATTTACAGACAGATGACTTTGCCCTTTTCCCCGGCACAGCATAGACGAAAACAAAGTTTTTTAGGAGCAAAATGGGAAAAAAGGCCAAACCGTTATACATAAACTAGGGACACATGGCGATTTAAAAGCCAAGTCAAATTACAAATTCCGTCCTGCCAAAAATACGAGTCTATTTGGGATATAGAAGTTATTTTTATCTGCTGTAGAGGAAGAGAGTTCTGTATCATTTAGAGGGCAGCCTGTCAATCAAAAACGAGTCATATTTGAACTTGGGAGTCTTTATTCATGCTGGATGAATACCATAATACGCAAGGTCTTTTTAAAATATGTAACGAGATTGTAAATCTTTAAAGAACTTTAGTTAAATTTTGAGAACGGAATAGCTATTGAATGAATGAATGAGTTTATTACCAAATCACAATGATACATACATATTGGTAAAAATCACAATAACGTCTTGGTAAAGTAAGTCCCTTTTTACGAAGGTGATCGGGTTCAATGTAAGAAGTATTATTTTTTCTTTCAATTTTATCTTCTTCTTCAACCGTTTCGAAGGCATGTTAAGACAATATTGTTCTTCAGAGCAATATATACGTATAGTCAGATAGTTGACAATAAATTAGTGCCATTTGAGAAAAAATATTACTACATCTACATCACGATAATAAAACATTGAGCATGATGCGGTAAAGAATTTTTTCATCTGTTGATAAAAAAAAGTATTCTCAGACTTTGTAGAAAATAATTTCAAACGACCTGACTGCGATGGTGATATTATTGATATTTAATAAGCCCATCATGAATCACTTTATTATCATATGCTTGCTACATAAAGGTCTCGTCAATCACTTAATGAGTTCATTGGTTAATGTATCTAGATAGCTGTACCGGCGAATTTCACTCTACAGGTTAATGTCTTGCTTACTCCTGGAACCATGTATTTTGTAAGTTTACTGCGGTCCAGACAAAGTACTTTGTCACACCTAACCATTGTAACTGTTGAGGTGCTTGGTAAAGGTGAAAATTAATTTGTGAGCTTTCTCATTCCTTTTATGTCAGTTTGGAAGAACATACAAATGTCCCCTGAAAAGGATTGCTCTTCAAATGCCCTCATATTTGAAATATGACGAGAAAGAGCTGAAGTGTTCGGGCCGAACATTCATGCCGCATGTGTGTGTACAGTCCCATGTACAGATTTCTGTGTGCAGTGCATGTGCTTTTTAGCGATATTGGGTCAATTTCTGATCATTTTGAGGATTCCAAAACCTGACAGTAAATAAAAAATCTTCTGTAGATATACCGTAATCAACCTTTCTCAATTGCTTTGAGACAGTTTCTTTCACAATGTTGTCGCATGACCAGAACTCAACTTTATCTTTAATATAATTATCTCTAACTCTCTACTTTGTCTGACCCTCTCTTCCCTTCTGTATATCTTTCCCAATTCTCTATCCGTCGAGCCATCCCTCTCTCTTTCTTCTATCGCTTTGTATCAGCATGGACCTACTAGTATCAGCAACTGCAGCATGGTCATGTTCTCAGTGTCTTCTTGCAGTGGATGTTTGCTGTGAAATGAGTCACGGTGTTTACAGTGAGTCAGACACGACGTGCGGATTGATCGGTACATCGGAGACAAACCACAGTGTTGCAGCAAGCGATACTTTATTTTTCGTCACGTCACGCGAACATTGATGTCGGTAATATCATGAAGCTACAAACACATATCGCATCAACATCTCCCGCGAGCTGTTCAGAGGCGGTGTGACCTGAAGGACAAGTGGTGACAATGCTCCTTGGAAAAGCCAGTCCAGTCCTAGCACTAGGCTGCAAAAAGGGGCATCACATCAGATCACTTTCAGGACGGAGGGTTGTGGGGGGGGGGGGGGGGGATTTCTCCTGCAAGCTAGCACAAAGGGTCACCAGATTTGTAAACAATGATACATCTTAACCGATATCAGTATGATCAGGGATTTGCCATCAGACATGTAGCGAATCATTTTGAATGTCACACAACAATGCCAATTACTGACGCTTACTCAGCCACCTGCCACAGTTGATACATGAACATCATCAGATCTAAACTGTACAGAATACTTGCAACCATTGTCAGCCAAGAATAACTACCCCCAAAATACGATGACTAATTTTGAAATGGGATCCCTATATACCCCAGTCACACCAACGAGATCGACACCAGACCGGCAAGTGACCTAACAAAAATTAACTTACAACGGATTACCAATATGATGACGGTCATCTGCCCGCTTGGGGTAGATCTGACGGTGTGACTTGGTTATTCGCGGTGCATCCTGATATTATAATGTCGTACATTGGTAGATGAACACAATGGTTGAACTACCAAAACATACAGATCGCTCGATCCATGTGATATAATTATAAAACAAAAATAGCAACAAGACCATTTTTAGCACAAAAGACGTCAAATGATGGATGTACGCTCATGATATAGGATGAAAAGGGGGATCGATGGCGATGAGCTCCTCTTAGTACAGTACCTGACTTGTCGCAGAACAGAACAAAGCCTTAATCAGCGGACAGGGAAATATTACCTGCTTATGTCCTCACTGAGCTCTTCTGCACCACAACAAGAATCAGCACATCCAAAGTTCATATAGATGCTAAACATTTAAAAAATAGCATAAAAGCCCCTACTTGATGTCAAAGCAGCTCTCATTGGAATCTACGTGAATTATAGCCCCCTATATCATCTCCCCGATCATGCCGATGATCAGATGAGCTTCTAGTATTTTATGGAGCACTTCAGCAATCCAGGAACAACAAACAACGAATATTTAAAAAAGTTCTAAACATCTCACAGTATACAACATGAGAATGTCACAGAAAGGCAAATATCGACCTCGCAGCAAAGTGTCTGACTTGCATCAGAATAGCTTTTAACCAGCCAGCAAGTGATATCTTCTGCTGAGTTAGATAAACCTGTTGTGTTCTAATCAAACATCGAGTGATGAAATAGATGCAAAACATCACACAAAATCATTAAAAGCGGCACTTATTCAATGTTCCCCTGCGCATCAGATCATGAGAATGTCTGTCTGGCAGCAAAATATAGCTTTAATCCAGCGGGCAGGGAAATATCATCTTGTTCGGAATCTGACATGTTTGGTGTGGCCCTAATTGAGCACTTCTGCACCCGATGAATCAAACATCGGGCGTTCAGATGGAAAAGATAATCCGTGTCTTGCGGATGTCTTCCTCAATGTGAGATTCGCTGCACGTGGCTGCACCTTATACTCACCCGGCCGCCGGCCTTGCCGTGCTTTGCTGAATGATGGATACAAAATTGCAGGCCTTCGTCGCAAGTTGGGCAAAGTTTGGGATGATTTTCAACGCACATCCACCCCTGGATATACATCTAAATACAAACGTTATCGTGCATTCGATGGAGCTTACAGTTTATCTCTTTAAATGAAGTATAAACTAAAGAGAGGGAGAAATAATATTCTACAGAATTAGTTTAAATATAAAATTCTTGGAAGCTAAGACGAAAAACAAGAGCAATCCAAACTTGTTTGGAATTTGATGAAAGTAATAACAGCAAACCTATTGAATTTCCTACAAAGCTTCTCTCAAAAATAAAAGTAAACTCAAGGTAACCAACATACGAAACACCCACAAGCTGTTAGATATTCCCTCAAGATATAATTTCGTCGTTGACTTTGACATGTGCAAGCTCATGAAGTAACAGATGTAGAGAGGCAAATTTCAATTTCTTTACGTGAAACCTAATTGTCTACATGGTCTTTTCTCAGCTATTTGAAAATTCAGCTTTATATCAAGAATTGTTAAATATTTCATTTCACACATTAACTGTAAGACAATAATCTGCATTAGAAGTTTACTACATGCGTCTCCTGTAAATCTTGATCGAGACAATGAGTAACTTCGTTTAACCTTGAGCCTCAAATATAGAATGCCAACAGAACCCCTCACTCTTAAACATCAGGGAAAGATTTGCAATCGATCGCAAAATTCCAATAACCAATCAAGAACCTTGTCTCATGCACATTGCATTCAAACAGCTGACACTAGGCCTAGACCAATCAGAATGGCGATTGATTGCAAACCTGTGTGTTATGAGGCCCTGATTGCATCCACGTATAAACACGCATTGTGTGTGAAAAGGCAATGAGGACCTACCTTTCGAGAAATTTCACGAGATTTACATGTAGACACGAGTATTGCTGAAAACTCTTCAATACTTTGACATAGTCGTAAAATGTGAATGTTAGAATGCAAAACAAAAAAGAAGAAAATTCTAAGAAAAAGATTAACGTTTACTGTGGGGAAAATTAAAGCTCGTTTCATATAGGAATATCAGTGTTCGTCCTGCGTTACGAATGGCTCTAAGATCACCAAAATTATGTGCCTTTTTTGCAACATCGTATGAACATATCTGTCAACATATGTCACCAAATTCCATTTGAACCTTTAAAGGTATGTTTATAATGTTACCCATCATCCAATTTTCTAAAGCATTCTTTCGTGAAGGCTGAAAGTTCACATGTCCTCTCTTATTAACCAATGAAACCTAGTTCATATCCACTGTCATCTTTTCAGGGTAAGGTTGACGCAACACTAAATACCTGATCCCGGGGAATAACCTGTTGCATGTTGCGAGGAAACCGCCAACTTCCCGCCGGTCAGATGCGCCAGAGATCAAATAATATCCATTGTGTAGCCAGCGATTAGCTGAATACCGCAGGGAGACCGCACACTTCCCGCTCAATTAACTGGGTTATTTATGTTGCCATGCCAACCAAGCGGTGCATGCGGCATCTCTATTATAATGCGAGATCCCTCACTTGATTACTAGTAGTCTAACTATTCACTACTGCTGATATGGTGAGTATGAAAAGAATTTTAAAAATATACCTATCTTTCATTCAAAAAGAAGAGAGAAAAACCGTGTAACACAATCACTTCCTTCCTTTCCCCATTCTCTACTTAGAAAAGAAATGATAAAGAGAGAGAACAAAATTCATACCAATATTAAAATTCCGTGTTATAGTATACACGCTGAAGTACTTTGCTGTTTTAAAACAGAATGTCATTGACAATAGAGAGGGAAGTCGTATGATTGAAGAAAATCAGAAAATCAATTTATTTGAAAGTAAACAGTTCTGATATTCTCAGGAGGCAATGTGAACTTCAAAAGGTGGCAACTCCAAGGGGCAGTGCGGATGGACTCGGTTAACCATGTGACGAAAGTACATGTTTCCAATGACACTCCTATTGGATTAGCTTGCATCTTAATTGCTTTCTTATGGTCATATTCGAGATCTAATCATATTGGATTTTCTTGAAGAGATACTCACATTCGATGGGCTTTAATATGGACTTTTACTTTATTTCATTGCCCAAGAGGTCGCAAATGTAAAACACCGTTTCTTTCGGGGTTCGGGGGCTGGGTTAAGAGGAGGGGTATCCCAAATGACTCAGCTGTGGGGGGATTGCCCTTGGGACGAAGGAATGAGTGTGCCATCACGAACAATCATTCGACAAGTTAAATATCATCATTCCACAATTCGGACTGACAGCCACCATTTATCTCTCCGTAACCATAAGCACCCCGGAAATGCTTCGTCACCCCTTCGACTATACGCCGACACCAGCCGAAGATCGCCGAACCGCAAACGATAATGATATTTTCACCCGGATCTGGTATCTTTCAGTAAGGGAGCAGGTGCCCCGGCATCATCGTCAAATTATGCTTTGATCCGTCAAATAATTCCTGTCAACGGACGGTTGCCAATTTGTATCAACCAAATGACCACGGTTAATATGATTTCTGTGAATGCAGTCTCACTAATGTCGGACTGAAAAACAGCTAGCTAAAGCCTGAAGCAATTTCGATCAAAACATTTCGTTTTATAGGCCTAAAAATCGTTTTTCTATATTAAAGACCAAGGCTGTCACCATAGCGTAGAGGCATGCTGTCCTGCGTTGAATACATACGCATAAATAATTATGAATTAGACTTGAAAAGCAAATGCTGGACATATCAACGCATACGCAATTTACTATGAAAAGCTATCATCTATCCGATCTAAAGATTATGAGATAACACATCTTCCTTTCAGTCATTCTTTTAAGCCTTATTGTTTTCATCATATCGGTTCTTTTGCGTCATATTTCTGCAAGAGTCTAGATTAATTTCCACTTTTCATCTCCACATTGTATCTTTAACTATACCGTAGATCCAAATCTTATGTTTTTATTCATGCATTCAAAACAAAGAGAATGACGGTCCCATTTTATTTCCCGAGGTGGATGTTGCGTCGCAGTCGTTTTGTTAATCTCACTTTAAATTGACCTACTTTTATTGAAAATGGCTGACTCTACATCTGTACTAGACCTGATAATCCCTTTAGATGATCTACTTTGAAGTAACCAACCCCTTTAATACGAGCTAATGACGAATCACATCAACATAGGCAGTTATAACAAAGTGGGTTTGTCTAATGCTAATTCTCCGACGGATAAGTCATAAATTTGAAGGTTGAATGGAAAACCTGTATTAGAGACGATGTTAGGTATACAGAGACAAAACATGTACTAAGTTATTTTTAAAAATAATCATTGATGCTTTCCAAATAAAAAAAAGAAAGACAGTTCATTGCCATGTCTGATGTAACCATTGAAGAATTATCTGAATATCTCGTTTGGCGGAGCGTTTTATTTGAATTTCAACTATGTGAAGTAAGTCCTTGCTATTAGTTTTAATTCCATATTAATGCTAATTCATTACATAAGTATCACTACGATTATTCCCCTTAACTAAAGAAAAATTTCTTTTAATGCACAGCATGGAAACAAAATCTAAAACAAATGTCTTTAATACCTGCATTTTCCTTCAGGATTGCATGAGGATTGCATGAGGGAAATTGGAAACCATCACCATAAACCTTTTCACCCCACCACAAATTACTAACACTTGCAAAAATTACTGTTAATTTTTGCTCATCCAGAAACGGTATAGCTTATGAGGTACCTACACGAGCAAATCTCAAACGTCTGAATTCCATCATCGTTCCAATTAAGGCCTCATTATCTAAACTTCCACCCATTTTAAACTGACTTCATGACAACGAAGGGCTTCATATTAAGAGGTATCTCGAGACAGATGCTTTACGTGACAGAAGCACATCCGGGATAATGCAGTTCTGAATCAATGTACATGTATTTAAACGATTTAATATCCCTCTTTCAAATCCTTCCTTTGTTTTCAATTATACATGCCTTATCATACTTACCCCGCTCAATTTACTGGATTTTAATCACAAGAAATACCAAGTCTTGCTTAAATTTAAAACAATCAGTATAATCAAGGTAACGAAAATCAGTTGCATACATCTGTGACAAATGAACTAGGGAATAAACCCATCTCGCTACTGAAAGGAAAAGAGACACTTAGACCATGGTAACAAATAAGACCAATCAAGAGCTAACTATCCGATTATGAATAATCACTTCAGAGTTAAAAAACACTACCTGCGTTTACTGATACTCTTTGCATTTCTCATCCTTAAAAACAAAATTAAATAATTTGACAGTATAAACTGTTTCCATAGTTCCTTGATTAGCCGTGAATGGCAATCATTAACTTATCAAAAGAGATATTGGAAATCGTTCAACTGCAAGGTTCTTGTCAGCAATGGACTGTGACCATGGATTTTAAAAAAAGTAATCCTCCCTTGTTTTGATGTATAGACAGTTATCAATATACCAAGGTATGGTTATAATCATTTTTAAAATCAATATATTTACCCCCTTTTAAAGATAGTAAGCATTTATTATTTTTTTTAACCTAGTAAAATCTTCTTACATTTTAAGACAGATTATAATCACTATGAGTGCTTTTATGATTATGTCTAGATGTTAAAAAGTGTGGCCTTTACATTAGAAATGTGCTTAGCAATTAGTAACAATTATTGTCAGACAACATCGAGGACTCTTTTTAATACGCAAAACGAGGTGCTTAAACTCACACCATGAAGCTACACACAAATTCCCAGGTCTCACAGCCTCGTCGTTTCGATGTTGACGCACACATTCAACAAAATAATAATACTCCTCGATCTGCGGCAAAGTGTCTCACGTGACGAGGTTTCGCACACGTGACTCGGTCAACCACACGTGATCGCAACATTGAGTCACCTGATAGCCTGCACCGGATCATTGCGAAAGTGTGTAGGAATAAAAACATAATGTAAGAAGGAGTCGCGTGGGTATCATCTTCTTTCAGCGAGACAGCAAGCATCCGGCAAGAGGTTCAAAAAGTCACGAGACATCAGAAAGGGGGAACCCCTATTGTTGATAACCTTGCGTGTCTCTGAATGATGTTTCTCCCCAAAACATTCAAAACAAACAATGGATTTTATACCTTTTTATTCTTTTCCCTCTCATAGATTTCTGTGCTAATAGCACTTCAGTGAAATGCTTTTCAGCATTTATTTAGGCCAACAGAATATCGCCAAAGATCCGAGAATTATTATACATGTACTATTAAACTTTTCACAAATAGACTTTCTGGGGCGTGATGGGTTTTCCGATTTCCTTGGAACGTTCTTCAGCGGGGGACCGGGAGGGATGGGGTGGGGGTGGGGGAGGCTAGGGGGCACAGGAGACGCCCATCCTTTTATTTCTCTGGGTAACTCAAGCAGTATGCACGTACAAGGGCTTTCTCTCACCGCCTTTATTTTCACCAACCATAGTATGTAGGTTTCACTTTTCCGCACCCCTTCTATTCTGGCCACCGCTAAGAACATGTACTTGTGTGAGGTTTTATGCTGATCAACTTAAGTATCCTTTCATTCTTACGTAAAGGACGATATTTTCAACCTATGCCATTCACTCATTTAGTTGCCTTCGAATTAACGTCTTTTACATTATAGCGAGACATAAAAGTAGGGCATGCATTAAGGAGTAATAGCTATCTGTAACGCTATATGGACTTACATTATGTGTCATCTACTTTGAAGATGATGTGCAAGGCCATAATCATCTTTTTTATGATAAGTTTTGTCTTGTCTTGTCGACTTTGGAATGGCCGAAGGGGTTTCCGCGATGTTTCATTGCACCTGATTTCTGAGATTTTTATCGAGCTCGGTTAAGAATACGGAGGTCTTTGCACAGGATAACAGGATGAGGAAAAGGGGTCAGTTCGTTAGTCAATAAGATTGGCAGATATGATTCAAGACAATCTGACGATATTCAGTGATGGGAAGAGAGACTGAGAGAGAGAGAGAGAGAGAGAGAGAGAGAGAGAGATCTGTTTGTGAGTTTGCTATGAATGGAAGAGAGAGAAAAAGAGAAAGAGAGAAAGAGAAAACTTGTGTGTGTGTGTGTGTGCGTGGGAGAGAGAGGGAGAGAGAAGGGGGGGGGGTAAGGAGGGAACTGCGCCAAGGTTATAGTGAAATAATCGGGTGTCTTAAGAAAGATTAAGACATTTCTCATACTACTTTAACAACATATATTTTTATAACCCACGCAAGTCGGTTATCGATCTATGAAACGATATAATTATGATAGGCCTTTACGAAAAAGTACGTGATTCATATAGGTGGCGCCTTCTTTATCATACTCTTTTCCTAGTGTATATCATGTGTTATCCCAAAAGTGTTACAGTTCTATTGAATAATGCAAGAATCAGATGATAATCACAGCCTGGGGAGCGTTTCATCAAGTGTCTTGTCAGTGATTTTTTACTGACAAATTTGCTCTCAGCCAATCAGATGCAAGGATTTCAGTAGCTTATAACAATTGTCGGTAAAAATCACTGACAAAAACGCTTGATGAAACGCTCCCCTGGAATCAAAGTGAGGTGAAGGCCCCCCCCCCCCCTTTGTTTTTAAAGATTTGGGTTCGACTCAGTCTTGCAAAAAAGTCGCGGCCCTATTCTCCTCGCAAATAAGAGGGAAGAATTCCATCCAAGAGTACCCTTAAAGTTGTATTGAATTCAATTATTTCAACCTAGAGTCTACACTTACAAACAAAATACCCCCGTCTCTAAACCAGGCTACATTGTATCTAGCCTTTTGCGAAGTAGCTGTTCTGGGAAGGAAAAGTTCGAGGATAAGTCTGGGGATCACTGTCAACCAATTACCGATTTTACCCCGAACCTTTCCGAGGTAAAAAAACAATTAATGAAGACGGATTAGCATTACAAAGTTACCTTAATCAAATCATTTCCTTATTACGATACAATTCCTGCATGCCGTCCACGTCCGGTGAATAAGGTGACCTAAATGCATGTGTTTTGAAAAAGGCGAATAAACATAGTTACATTTTCAAGTGAACGAATTATTATTTAGTGAGTTAAAATAGGAATTTATGTCCTATACCTATGCTTACGTTTGTTTTCTTCGTTCATAACACATGGAAAAAAAATAAACTGTCATTCTTGTCTTAAATATCTTCTTTGGAATAGTATTTGTTGTCTCGTCTCGTTCTTTAATTGGGCATGAAGCCATTCTTCAGTCTGGGGGGAAACGTTGTCTAGTGGATACGTCACCGGACTGTGGATCACATGGTTCGCGGTTCGAATCCCTCCGCGGCGCTAATGTCCTTTGGCAAGACATTCATCTACATTTGCCACTCTCCACCCAGGTGAAGTAAATGGGTACCCGGTAGGAAGAAATTCCTTGAATGCTTTAGCGCCTACCATGGCGGCTCGGCTAAAGCCGGGGAAATAATGTGATACTTTTTATTAAGCGCAGTAGAGTATATTTGTATAGTAGATGCGCTATATAAATGGACATTATTATTATTATTATTACAACTCTACATTCTAGGCAGATTTTGTATTATCATTCATTGTATGAAAAGTGTGTCTGTATTTCATTTAACTTCATTTTTCTTATGGTAACTATATAATAATACATAACATTTATATTGCGCTTAGTACAATGTTTCTAAGCGTATACGCAGAGAATGAATACAGGTACCTAATGTTATAGTTTGTATATTATTTGACAATGATGATTTCTCTGTTTTTCAACAAAATGACCCATCAATTGGCTAGTGAATAGGGAGGTAGTATAGGATTTATACGTTTGTTATGATCTTATCATAGACACTAGTCTAAATTCACGCGTAGTAAATTGATCTCGCGAGACTAAACGTAATATTTTATTTATTCATTCATTTTCATTTTATTTGTCTTATTTACCCAGGGTAACCTAGACAGTGGTTAAACACTGTTATTTTAATGGTGGCAAGGTTTCAGCTTGTCATCAACCACTGCACATAAAATTACCTGTTCACTTCAAGAAATGGCGCTTTGATTTATGATTTTCCATATTTCCTATGATATGCATCAGGTAGTTCAATATCTCTCTCTTTCTCACAACTATACACCCTCACCTTTATTTATTAATATTTTTTTAATGTTGATTTACTTCCGCAACCCTCGACACATATGACTTTGCCCGTTTTTTCAAGTCTCTTGTTTTAACCAATGAATGCTCTTTATAAATGTATGTTTTTTGTTTGTTTGTTTTGGTCAGTGTCAGGCCTCATTTTAAATACTCTCTTTATTCTGCTGCCTTTTTCGATCATTTGTATAATTTGTAGTCTTGTCTTTTTTTAATTTTAATCATTCAATCTGATTATCTATGCATATTGTAATTTCATTTTGATATGTAATAAAACACACAATTATAAATAAAAAAAAAAATAATTTATTGGAAGATCATCATTGCACGAACTTTATTTCCTTTATGTGAATGTTACACAGGACACCTCACACATAGGTCCACGTGCCGCAGAGTATCATGGACAAAACATACCCAGCAGAGCTAGACCACTGCGTCACGTGACCTTCTATACGTCACGTGATTTTCAGTCGGTATGTTCCAATCCGGCTCTGATGTCGAGAGAGGGGTAGGGCCTATAGAGGAAGGGGTTCGCTTCAGCATAATTCTTTGCTCGGAGTACAGAGGCAGAAATAGACGGTGTCGTAGTGAAGTGGTTAGACGTTTTGAGGGTTATATACTGTTCATGGGCTTCCAATTGTTGTATTTTGAACAGAGTACAGTACATACAATGCACATCCGTTCCAACATGGACAAATACATGTAGTTTGAAAACAGACTTAGAAAGAGAATATTAAAGCCATTATTTCACGAACAGCTTTAGACAGCTCCTCGAACATTTACGGGAGGAAGTTCTTCGTTATCAGTAGGTGTGAAAAAAACTTTATTTACGAGCAGCCATCACATCATTACCTCACTACGAGGTGACAAATGACGTCCTCAAGCTGTTGACACGTTCCCCTATCAAGGTACAACATCTGTATATTTAGAGATTTTGCAACAGTGAAAACTTTAACGCTTTATCAGCCTATCAGGAAGCAACAAGACAAAATCTACAGATGTTGCCGGGTCTTTTTGAACACCTGTATCAGCATCTGAAAAATAATAAATCTCCCCAAATTACAATACATTATTTTATCAAATTTATTATTGTTCCGCATTTCATTTAAAAATGTCATTAAACTGGCAAAACATGAACAGCGCCACCTTACAGTAACTGCTAAATTGAGATTACAATTTGAAAATTAATTGCATTTTATTTTTAATTTCGACAAACAGCTGTTTGGAAAATAGGAACATTTTATATTTCAAACTATTATTTTTGACGTTGCACATGTGGAAAATTGCCTACAGATACATTCTAAGCTTCGACAAACTAGAATGGGGCATGATGGGAAAATTAGAATCACAGACACTTATCAAATCCTGTTGAAAGATGGTGCCATTAGGAGCTTCAATTTACCGTCACTTTAACATAAGTTTTTTCAGTGGTCGGCTTCCTTGTCTTGAGTAGCGTCGGATGTAGGATGTATTCACATCCTTTGACATCTTGTTAATTTGAGGCCTTTGTCTCAGCTTGCAAATTTGACAGTCAAGGAAACAAGGAAATTTAAAAGTTATTTCATTCCCTTATTAAAGACTGGTGATTCCAAACTAATATCACTAATTCGTCTATGTAAGCACAGTACTGATTAAGCCTTAATTAGTACTGTGCTTACATGGACGAATTCGTGATATTACTTTGGAATCACCATTCTTTAAAAATTAAAATCTAAAAGAATTCCGCTACAAACACTGAATAGTCTTATACGTCTCGATCTACTACCCTGCGCAACCACTCCCGGACGTCTACCCCCACCCCCCCCCCCCCCAATACCCAATATGAGGTACATGTAGTATTAACAAGGGGTAATCGCTTTAGGGGACTTGTTGTCCTGCCCGGATTTAGTTGTCCGGGGAGGGGAGGGGGATTATCCTAGGTAGTAGGTATAGGGGTTGGGTCGTTGTCCGGTACACTCTCATGAGTGTACAAGATGTACAGTGCGTCCCAATAAAAAGGAAACCGGAGTTGTCAGTTATTTTCACTGTAAAATAGAACAATTCATGTCATATAATATATATCATCATAAAGGTTAGCTCTTCCTCTTTCTTTTGACACCTAATATGACACTTAAAATTTTTGCATTGATATGCAAGGAAAATTTGAATGTCAAAATCAAGTTGCACAGAATAAGTGGTCAAGATTGGAAAGGATGCAGCAACGTTGGTTAACAAAGGGAGGGCTCATTAGCAATTCTTTGGTGTTCTTTTTTATGTTTCTTTCACCAAATTTCTCAATGAGAATGAATACGGTTTTAAGCACAAGCTTTTCACTTGCTTGCCTGACCATGCAGCTAACAACACAGCAAAGAGTTTTCCTAGTAACCGAATGGAACCGCACTGGAAGCCTTCAGGAAGTTGCCCAAGCTTTCCGTCGTCGGTTTCCTGATCGGAATGTTCCTTCAAAGTCAACGATCTGGAAGAACGTTTGAACCTTAACAAAGGCCGATCTGGGAGGCCAAAGTCAGTCCGAACAGAGGACAACATTGCCGCAGTTCAGCAGGAAGTAGCTGCAAATCCCCATGTCTCGACGAGAAGAAACGGACTTGGCATGTCAAGGTCTTCCTACCACAGGATCATCCGACTGGACGTGCAATGGTATCCTTACAGGATACGCATTCGGCACCAACTACTAGAAGCAGACATGCCCAGACGACTCCGATATTCCCAGTGGTTGCTGGATCGTGGCCCAAGGTTTGTTGAAACCTCATCATTGGAGATGAAGCGTCCTTCTTCATGAACTGCAAGGTCAATAACCACAACGTCCGGCAGTATGCTCCAATCCACAATCCACCCACCACCGTTCCACTACGATGTCAACATCAGTCGCGAGAAGGTTTCCGTCTGGGTAGGACTCTGTGGTAATGGGTCGTTGATCGGACCCTTCTTCTTCAACGGAAATCTCGATGGAGAACGCTACCTACATCTTATCAACGAAGACATCGTTCCAGAACTTGATCAACACTTAGTTCGCCAGCCTGATGGGAGCTTCGAAAGAGTCTGGTGGGTACAAGATGGAGCACCGCCTCATCGAAGATTAGTCGTCAGGGAGAGACTGCAGGAACTCTTCAACAACAGAGTCATCGCGTTGAATCATGATGTCGAATGGCCTCCCAGGTCACCAGATCTCACCCCGTGTGACTTCTTTCTTTGGGGCTTTGTGAAAAGTAGGGTCTACACCTCCCCACCACGAGACACTAATGACCTGCGTAACAGGATCGTGAGAGAGTATGAGGCACTGCGGCACCAAGAACCCGTGATTCGCCAGGCAGTAGGAGCCATGAGGGGGCAGAGCACAGGTGTGCGTGGACAGGCATGGTGGACATTTTGAGGGACGTGGGGATAGAGTTACACGGTCCAAGATTTATGAGTTGCTCTTGTAAAGGATGAAATAAAAAGAAATAAAACTTAGTTTCATCGTTTGTTTGTGTGTCGTTATTCGGTGTCACAATTAGGCGTCACAATTCTTTTAAGTGGAAAACAAGAGAAGACAGCAAGAGAGCAAGTTGAGATATGCAAGAGATTGAAAAGATTGAGGTTAGAATATCACTGAAATGAAATAAGAAGGTTGAAATGAACTGAAGATAACTTAGTTAAAGAATGTTAAGGATTGAATAGAAATCGGGAATGAAAAATGGGGATGCATGGAGACTGTGAAAATGTAAAAAGCGAAAAGATGCAAATAGCCAGAAATGATTCATACGTAAAGTGCAACAAAATGTATCACATTATAAGCAAGGAGTGAGCGAAAAGGGGAAATGAAAAGAAAAACCTGAATTAACAGAAACATGAAAACTGTAACAGAAACAGAAAACCAAACACAAGAAAGAAGCTACTGAAGACAAAACAGAAAACGTGATAACAACATGAAGGGAATTGAAAACAAACTCGAATAATCTGCATTAAAACATTCGCACCAATATTCTGTGCAAATCGATTCTTACATTAAGCTGGTAAAATTGTTCGAAGTCGGTCAAGCCTAAACAAATCTTCGTGTATTTGGTATCACGTAAAAGAAGAGACTTTATTCTTACTAAAAGTGTCCATGTTTTATTCCAATCCTATTTCATTATCAAGATATCTATCTCCAAAAACGGGTTTCCTTTTTTCTGGGACGCACTGTATAAATAATGAAAATGCCAGAAATAAATTTACTGCTTTTTGCCATATCCTTGCTTTCACCAGCACTGATCGCCTACAAATCTCCGTCCATATATACAGCACTCGATAGACCATACAGTCAAAATGGCATTGTCACAGTAACCATGGCAACCGTATACACGCAGAACTTGAACAGATCACTCAATAATGTCGACTGCATGCATGAATGGAGACAGAAATCCTTCAGTGAACTTCATGAACGTGAATAATATTTCTTTCCGATGAATGAATGCATTTCATACGTGTGCCATGCACATGTTCCTGAGCAACCATTTTGTTTTGCAATATTATTACTGTATATGTTATCAATTACAATTCTGAATCAGCAATAATAAAATCACATACTTACACCTCATTGAAGAGGGGAAAACTGATTGATAATGGCTACAAATCATAATTGATGATGCATTGGTGACATAAGAGGGGGGAGGGGGTGACATATTAGGCGTGTGATGTAAAGCGAAAGAACAGACAGAGAGGAGGGGAGGGGTTCTATTATCTGCTTTCACCACGACTTTCCTTCTTCCATACTTCCTCTCCATTTCCCACGTTTTTCGCCTTTCGATTAGGGGGAGAAGATTGGGGGGTGGGGGGGGGGGGGGGGGGTACCCTTGTAGCTGATTACATACATGTACGTTCACAGTTTTGAAGGAATAAATTGTATTGACGCTAAAATGATTAATGTTGGACATTTATTAGAAATATATATGTATCATACAAAGTTTGAGAAAAATTACAAATGGAAGGTTTATCGAATTCGACTCACTCTTTGTATATCATTCGTTTACACCGAAATATGAAACTTCGTTTTCTAATTACATGTACGTCATTTCACTCTTTCCCTGAGGAAAGTGAGGTTAGACAGATAAATGAAATCTTATGAATAAAGTTCATTGTCTTTCGGTAGGAGTGAGGTGGACGGACGCCGGGCGGAGAGTGGGGGGGGGGGGGGGGCGCGCTATGGTTATCCAGCCTACTAGTCAGACAATCATGACAATATAAAGCGAAGAAAGGCAGATGTGAGGTGGTCTAGAGGTCGACCCTTGTCTGCCTAAACAGTAACCCAAGGTTCGATCCCGAGTCGCGTCTTTTGGATGATACACATCTGTGAATCCAAATTACTTTCACCCCCTTCACACACGAAGAAACAGAGAAGGATCTCCGAGAATTGGGAGCATGGAGCATCAAATCTCGTCTTTCCTGTTGACAAATTCGATCATTAGCCCAGGGTTTACCTCATACCATGGCGGGTTTCCAGGAAGGAATTTACTCTACCCAGATGACACTTACAGAGGACAAACAAAGGGCACATAATCTCGGGTGACTTCATCACGTCAGTATTATTAACCTTCAATCACCTTTAATTGCCACATCTCGAGACAAAGACACTTCACGAGTTCAGTTCATAGAAACAGTATTGACAAAATGATATGAATAATATCATCTACCACCACCACAATCAATGAAATTGCATGAGTTGTGTACCGTTTATTGTTTAATAACCCAACGCGCGAATAGAATTAGGGCGGAATGAACCCCCGCCCATCATAAAAATTAGTCCTTGGACCATTCATACTCATAAGTTGAAACAGAAGTATAAGTATACATGTATTTCCTATTGTGCATCTAGCGTATATTGAAACAATTTGGCATGTTAGGTTTAATGTTTAGGAATGATGATGATAATGATAATGATGATAGTTATTATAATGATAATGATAATAATAAACTACTAATAAACAGCTACATTAGTTGTTAATTTAGTAAAGAAATCCATGTAATGTATAAGAATTAGAGGTGTATTTAGTTGTAAAGAAGAATGTGAAAAGTAGTAAATGTATACACACCCGGCTGTAGTCTCATTGGATACATGTATATACAATTATTATGATCGAGGATCACTACTTCCATGCAAGGGCAAGCAAGGTAGATATTTTTCTCTTACTGAAGGCAGATATTAGGATATAAGCAATGATGAGAGCTATTAAATTGCGTTATAAACTTCTCCACCATACATACGCACTACCATCACACATTCAATGATTGAGGGTAAGATACTTTTATACAAAATTTAAATGCATATAAATGTAAATGATTGTGATGTGCTACTCTATGAGTATACTAGTAACCATTTCATCGCTGAATAAGACGTGAATGTGTAATAAAATTCGTTAAATGATCTACATATACTTGAATTTAGAGTTACGTTTAACTCACCAATAATGCCGTGTAGTGAGGTGCACCTGGTGGAGAAAGTGTTGCTATTCTAGAACCGACATGTAAAACATATATGATAAGGCACACCTGCCTATACATCTAGAAAAAACCCTCAACAACGGTATTATATCACGAGCGTCATTGCAATAATTAGACACATTATATCCACATTCCTCCGCAGTTTAATTTTATCAGTGTTTTCCACAGCGTCAGTCCAGTGTAGGTGTAGTGACCGCGATTCTATTTTATGAAACATGTATTGACCAAGTGACCATCCATCTATACATGCAATACAAAAGAGGACCAGAGAAAGCGATCTATCAGTCCATTGAAAAACAACACCGTTGTCTCTCGATGAGTTCGATGCTGCGTTGTTCGTTGCCCTGAGCAGCAGTGCCAGTGTAGTTTCCGTGGCGAGCGCCAAGTCCACGAACTATTGTGTGGATAGAATGACGAAGCAACTCTTGTCGTCTGCAACCCATGTCAGTCCCACACGCGCGAAATCGAGTTAGTAAAGCGATGACAAGCTAGCGGGGCCCGATCACTGAACCCAGTGCTCTGATTTGTCAAGAATATCGTTATGTCGATCAAACGTTAAACCCGTAGCCCAGTTCTATTTGTTTGGAATTTGTTTAAATTACACGTTTATTCAGTATCTTAAAGTTTGGCAGAATATATCGGGTCGTAGAATGTCTGTTTATTTGATTTATCAGTACACAATATCCCAAGTGGTATTAGCGGCAAAGATTCAAAATAATAGTATTGAAACAAAGAAGGAGAATTGTAAAAATAAAATTGGCCACAATGCATTACAAACGCTTTTAGCATTTTTCTTTCAATTTGTTTGAGCCGATACGTGAAACCTTAACATGTTTGTATATAATGTATATATATATAAATATAATATATTCATAAATACTTAACACAACATATAGCCTACCCCAATCTTCTTTGTGCATGAGAGAGGGATCGAATGATAATAAAGAAGAAGAAAGGTAGGACTGAGAGAAAGAGAGACGGGAGAGAGAGAGAGAGAGAGAGAGAGAGGGGGGGGGGGGGGAGAATGGGAATTGGGAGGGAGCAATAAAGAAAAATGAATACAACTAGAATATCAGTGAAGGTGATTAATACCCCCGCCCCAATATGTGTGCATTGCTCCAAAAATGAGGAAGTGGTTCGATCCGCAATATTTCCCACTGATTTATTGCCATATGTCGTTGCTATGGCAACGCAGTTTGCCACACATTGAAACAATATGTCTTGCACATCTTCATCCAAAGACAAATGTGCGTGCCAAATTTCATGAGCATTGCTCGAAAAATGAGGAAGTGGTTCGATCCGCAATATTTCCCACTGATTTATTGCCATAATATGCCGTTACCATGGCAACGCAGTTTCCGACACATTCAAGAAATATGTCTTGCACATCTCCATCCCAAGACAAATTTAAATGTATGTGCCAAATTTCACCGACCGACCGACCGTATGCTGATTCCTATAACCCCCTTCAAACCTCGTTTGCGGCGGGGGTATAAAAAGGCAGTGAATGGAAAGAGAGAGAGAGAGAGAGAGAGAAAGAGAGAGAGAGAGAGAGAGGGGGGGGGGGGAGAGGGAGAGAGAGAGAGAGAGAGAGATAGAGAGGGAGAGAGAGAGAGAGAGAGAGAGAGAAACACCATACTGTTTGCAAAACTTTGCGAAGGAAGAGCAATGTCATGCAACAATGGACTGGACATTGTTTTTAAAACTACAATAACAAAAAGAGAAAAGTATACAAATGGGATTAATGTAACTGTATAGTGGTAATTTCATTAGAATTATTCGTTGCAAGTGAAGGACCAATTTCCAGAATCCCCAGTATTTATTAGACCTGCCCCAAATTCAGTTCATTATAATATTCGTTCAACTCAGATCATTGTTTTCTGAAATTCTATCAAGACAAAGTGTTGAGGGCGCACCACAGATATCTCGTCCGTCGTTTATCGAGTTTGTAATCTCTCAGGGAGTTTTACATTGACATTGCAAGCTGCTTCTCTCATACATTTTTGTCGTGTAGCACCATCTTTCGATGTGGTCGATCGAAGGAGGTGGAAGAGAGACTCTTCCACCTTTCTGGTCGATGAAACAAGAGCACGGGAATGCTCCAACTTGTGTCTTCAGCTATTTACAAAATAATATCAAGCGATTACAAAAAAGCTACCGACCAACACACACTAGACCGCTTCTGTAATGTATACAAATTTATATACATATATTCTCTGAGCACCTTGTGACGAGCTATTTCATGAATCTGCTTTTTAGAAATGAGCCTCAATGCTTGGAATCCAGTTTGCATACATTATTTGTAGCTATGTCCGGCTAGCCTCCGGCAAGCTTTCAGGTTGTCAAGAACAACCTTTGTTTGAAAGGTACAATAACAAAAAGAGAAACGTATAAAAATGGGATTAATGTAACTGTATAGTGGTAATTTCATTAGAATTATTTCAATACATTCGTTGCAAGTGAAGGACCAATTTCCAGAATCCCCAGTATTTATTAGACCTGCCCCAAATTCAGTTCATTATAATATTCGTTCAACTCAGATCATTGTTTTCTGAAATTCTATCAAGACAAAGTGTTGAGGGCGCACCACAGATATCTCGTCCGTCGTTTATCGAGTTTGTAATCTCTCAGGGAGTTTTACATTGACATTGCAAGCTGCTTCTCTCATACATTTTTGTCGTGTAGCACCATCTTTCGATGTGGTCGATCGAAGGAGGTGGAAGAGAGACTCTATCAAGCGATTACAAAAAAAAAACTACCGACCAACACACAATAGACCGCTTCTGTAATGTATACAAATTTATGCACATATATTCTCTGAGCACCTTGTGACGAGCTATTTCATGAACCTGCTTTTTTTTTAGAAATGAGCCTCAATGCTTGGAATCCAGTTTGCATACATTATTTGTAGCTATGTCTGGCTAGCTGTGACGAGCTATGCTTTGCTTTCCCCCTTTACTCGAAAAGTCGAGTTTTGCTTTCCCCCTTTACTCGAAAAGTCGAGTTTTGCTTTCCCCCTTTACTCGAAAAGTCGAGTTTTGAATGCATGCTTAAAGAACTGAGCATACTGTCACTCATTTCATGTTATGAGAGTGGATGGAGGAGCGGGGAGGGGGGAGCGGGGAGGGGAAGGGGGGAGCGGGGAGGGGGAGGGGGAGCGGGGAGGGGGAGGGGGAGGGGGGAGCGGGGAGGGGAAGCGGGGGGGGGGGGGGGAGGGGAAGCGTGGGGGGGGGGGGGGAGGGGAAGCGTGGGGGGGGGGGGGAGGGGACGCGTGGGGGGGGGGGGGGGAGCGTGGGGGAGGGGAAGCGTGCCGGGGAATCCACTCCAGAAGCGCAGATGAAGTAAAAAGCAGATCTTCGTGTCGCAAGCATACTGATAGTACTTAGTGTAAATTTGCTGGGCCATTACTCTCTTCGTAATATGGGGAAAACATTTCACCGCTCTCATCCTGATTAATTCATTATTATAAACCATCATCAGGAGTAATTTTCAATTAAAAAAAAAAAGAGTGTGTTATGTTGATTGATCCATGCACAAAATGTACGGTCCAGATAACACGAGAGCGTAACTACTACCATGGAAATCTATCCTCGTCGACGGAGTACACAATATTATTGTCATGACGACCCACAACATACTGAACAAGGTGAAAACGATAACAGCTAATTACTGAGTATGTATATGGTACCCAAGAATTGGTGTATACTTTGGTTTCTAATCATCACCCCCAAAAAAAAAGATTAAAAAAAAAAAAAATGAGAAGTGACTCAGTATTGCTCAAAGCCATGTGCACAGCACACATAAATGTTTATATGGGACCACACACACTCGCACGTGGCATGAAAGTGTGGTCTAAACTATTCACAAATTTCTCACTATATATCGAATATGAGGGCATTTAAAGAGCCATCTTTTTCAGGAACCAATTCTAGTGTGATATCCTTCGAAACAACATGAAAAGAATGATAAAGCACATTGTATCTTTCATCTTTGTCAAATCTAAAATTTCTCTTTAAAGGTCCACTGCAACCCAAATGCAAGTTAATTTCTGTTGATGTACAGTGATGTATATACAACTCATATTTTGTTATTCAAACATCTAAATATGTTTCATTTAAAAAAAAATATATTTTGAAATCATTTTCTCAAACATGCTAAGTTCCACCCTAAGAAAAATGCTCCAGATCTCATTTCTGCAGTGACATCATCTATCAATCATTAGTGAGCTAAGAAGAGACAGTGGTATGTAGCTTTGCCAGAGATGACCATCTGTTCTAATAGACCATACCATGCCTAATTAATAGTAGCTATGCTGTAGCATCACCAGGAAAAGAATGGTTATGAGGAGGTATTGTTTGAAAGTAGGGCGTATGTAATTCTATTGTGAGCATGTGCTGAGTTGGAGGAAGTTACATTCTACTGTCTATTGTAGAATGTTGGTGTCGCTGACTGATGATTGACAGATGACGTCATTGCAGGAATGAGATCTGGAGCATTTGTTATAGGGTGGAGCTTAGGAGGTTGGAAAAAATATCTCAAAAATATCTCAAAGTTGTATGCATCCCTGCAAAAAACCCCAACAACTTGCATTTGGTTTGCGTTTGGTTGCAGGGGCCCTTTAACTGGCTGAATTGTTGTTTTCTGAAATTATATCAAGTGTTGAGGGCGCACCACAGATATCTCGTCTGTCCTGTACTATAGTATTTAATTTTGTCATTGAAAATGATAAGCTCCTACTTAAAGTATATTACCAGAGCCATCCATACACAGAGTTGGGCCAAATCGGTTTCAGTTGGGAATGCACAACATGGCGTATATTCATTTGTTTCATGCTCGCCTCAGCTCACAAGGCAACAGGCGCCATAATGTTATCTACTGGAGCCGAGTTAGCCAAACTCTATGTATGGATGGCTCTGTATGTTACCGTCGCATAGCGCCATCTTTGATGAATCAAAGAGGAGCAAGGAAAGCTTCAAACTTGAACAATTTATACAGTTCACGCAATTTGAACACTTTTCTTCTTCATTTGGGTGATTATGTAGCAAAATATTGAATCAAACATGCACTTTAAAGGCAATTAGTCATACTGAGCTTTGTATTTTGCTTAGCAAATTGCAATGTAGCTTTACACGAATGCTCAAGTTTTGAAAGTGTGCTTGAAGAGCAGATCAAAAATTATTCTCCTTCAGTTCTTTTTTAATGGAACTGCGGATCGATCATCTGTTTTTATACACAGTAAAAGCTATTGACAAGTTACGCAAAAAGTTTTTAATTCGAGTGGGTATGGGATTACCTATATGGGGAAACCAAAAAAAATAATTGATAATCATGATAAATATGGGTGGGGGATGGGGAAGGGGGGGGGGGGGTGGAACGCAGAATCCTCCCCAGAGTTGCTGGCAAAATAAAAGAGCAGACCCTCGCGTCGAAGGCATCCTGCAAGTAGTGTAAATTTGCACTTCGGAATATTGGTAAACCATTTCAACACGAGTATTCATTCACCTCTCTCATCGTGATTAATTCTTTTCATAAACCATCACCAGGAGTAATTTTCAGGTAAAAAAAGAGTGTGTTCATGTTTATCGATCCATGCACGCAATGTACGGTCCAGCTAACACGAGAGCGTAACTACTGCCATGGCAATCTATCCTCATCGGGTACACCACACTGTCATGACGACCCACAACATAACGAACAAGGCGAAAACGATAACAGCTTACACTATTAAGGTTAAAGATAAAACTGATATTGAAAAATAAATTCACTTTCTCCTACCCAAGGACAACTGACTCCGAGGACAACTACCCCGGACATTACTCCCAGCAATTACTGCTTTTATATATGATTACCCCCTTACCGCCCGACAGCTACCTAGGAGATAACTGTGGTAGGGGTTATTGTCCTGAGGTAACTGTCCTTTCGGGTAATTGTGAAGATGTGCTAGATTAGTGTTCAAATCTGATTATACAACCTCCAAAGATACATTATTAGGCAAGCTGTACTGGCAACGTGTTGATAACAGAATCCTACATCATTGCTGTTTTCAAAGTACTAAATGATCTAACCCCATATTATTTAAAAGACATTGCGTGTAAACGTCTCATCTATACTCGTCATTCCACTTTGAACCCTCTTTTTATTCTAAAATCAAACACTGAATTCAAAAAGCGATCCTTTTCTTCCACTGCTCCCTCAATCTATAGCAAATTGCCTGTGCAAATTAAAACCGTTACCTCACTTCAAATCCGTTCGTTATCAATACATAGACTGGTATAGCATATTATTATGAAAGTTTCTTTTTCTTTTGTTTTGTTTTGTTTTTGTTTGCCTATGTTTTGATTATTTGGTTTACGTTGCTTGTACCTATTACAATTGTATACACTCAGTTTCATGTTATATTATATCAGTATTTTAACATTGTTCACTTTTTAACCTTTGTATATACACAGGGCTCTTTTTTTAAAGCAGGCCTTTAGACTCTGAAAAGACTACCCTGTTTTTTTTATAAAACGTAATAAATAAATTTGAATCATGTTCCAATGAATGAAGAACGTCATCTCTCCCCCTCTTCCATTTTCAGTAATTTTTTGTCAGCGATAATGGACAAAATTCTTGATGTATACTTATAATTGTTCAGTTTGAATGGTAAAATACTTTTTATATGTTATAATTCTTTTTTCGTCTTTCTGTGTTCACTGTGAAAATGCTACAGTAGTTATCTTAATGCTATATCCTGAAAAAATAATTTCCCTTCCGCTTATTTCTATTGGTTATCATGCAGGCTCTTATAACACTTTATTCAAAGCCCCCAGGTGATTCATCCAGTCTGATTTTGTGGTTTACCCCATCTACTGTCCAATGTATGAACAACTTCATCTCTCCCTCTTCCCTTTTCAGTAATTTATGTCAGCGGGAATTAATGGACAGGGTTCTTGATGTGGAACCAGCGCAATGCAAATGCGGTTTCCATGACGACACCTCGATCATGCAACGGTGTTAACTGTACTTTGTCCATTAGTTTACAATATTCGTTACTGTTACTCGAAATTAGCCAACATAATGAGAGGCAATTAGGTGGGTAAATGAGATACACTTATCATGATGATATAGATGCTAGCTTTGCACTTGTCATTGAGCAAGGGGATGTTTCGAGGGGAAATTATTTTCATTCAACTTTAGAACAGGCGGTAAAAAAGAAATTGTACTGGCATTTCATTTTTCAAACAGTTGATTAAAAATAGCAGCTTTGCAGCTTCATGACTTAGCTTCGACTTTGACAAGTTTACATTTTTGTTTCGCCGTTTCCAAGAACAGAAAATAGCTGTTTTTGTTATCTCCCACTTCACAATGTTCCAACACCACAAAGGTACTTACTTTCTCCTACCCTATAGGACCCCCCCTCCCCGGGCACCACCCCGTGCAATGATCTTTTTCATTATTGCTATTTCCGTTACTTCTCGGATAGCTATCAAGGAGATAATTTTCATAATTTGTAGTTGTCATGGGATATTGTTTCAGGGATGATTGTCCAGGGGGAGGTTGTCCGGGTGTAGATGCCTATAATGATCTGTGACGGATTCAGGGGGCACATGGGACATCTGGCATAATTTTAAGTATGCAGAAGAAAATGATCGCCACAAAAACTGTATAATGTGTGATCGGACCCCACCCCCCCAAAAAAAAAGACTAAAAAGGCTCCTGAATATTTTTGTCTTTTACTAATCAGTGACTTTTTAAAAACATAGTTGTGCCATTCCCCTCCCCTCTAATTATCTTTATGTCCTGAAAAATCCTTTTCACTCCCCTTATTTTTTTTAAATTAATTTTTAGTCAAAGCCGCCAACCCTCCGGGCATATTCAAGCGCTTGCCCTGTCCGAGTTAGTGTCCCTGTATTAAAGAGTTGCGACATGGACGTCCCACTTTTCTGGAAACAAAATGGCATTCGAATTCTTTCTATTGAGAACACCCAGGTGCTCATCGGAATTGAATAGAAATGTTACGTAATAGTGGAAACAAAATGGCGTTCAAATCCCCAGTTGTCGCAACTCTCTAGTTCTAAATACAGGGACACTAGTCCGAGTCTGTGCTTTACGCCATCTACTGTCTAATGTATGAACAACTCTATCTCCAGTCCTCTCCTCTTCTCAGTAATTTATGTAAGCAGGAATTGACAAGGCAATTGATGTGGAACCAGTGTCATGCAAACACTGTTTCCATGACAACACCTGTGCCTCGATCATGCATCGGTGTCAACAGTACTTTGTTCATTACTTTACAATACACGTTGCTGTTGTTTGAAATAAGCCACATAATGATATGCAATTAGGTGGGTAAATTAGATCCACTTCTCACGATCATAATGACCATAGAATTGCACGTGCCATTGAACCAGGCGATGGTTCCGGGGGCAAAGTATTTCGTTTTAGTTTAGAACAGGCGGTCACAACAGAAATGGCGCTGGTATTTTTTTCAAACAGGGGATTAAAATGCATTGCATCTTAAAGACTTAGTTTCTACTTTGATAAGTGGACATTTGCATCACCATTTCCAAAACCAGAAAATAGCTGACTGTAATTGAGTAGACAACAGATTAGTTTCAAGTGGTCAGTAACATGGTTTGAAATCCAGAATCTCAAGATTCACATTTCAAGACCACAGAGATATTCACCTTCTCCTGCCATAGGACCACTATCCCCTAGGACCACTAGCACCTAGGACAACTTCCTCGGGCATCACCCCGTGCAATGATCCCTTTCACCAATCGATATTTGCATTATTTCTCGGACAGATAGTAAGGAGATAATTTTCGTAGAGGGTAGTTGTCCTGGGGTAATTGTCCGTGGGGCTAATTTGCCAGGGGTAACTGTCCAGGGCCCCGTTTCATAAAACTTTCATAAAAAATTGTGCGGGTTATTATTTGTCTGATGTTATAGTCCTGGGGCTCTTTTTTTGTTTGGGCACGTCGACTAGTTACGATTATACGAATATTAATTGTTCATTTTGTACCGTAAATTAATTTTAGGTTAGAATGATTCTTCTTCTTCTAAATAAATTTTTTTTTTTTAGCTTTTCTTAGTTTTCTGTGTTCACTATGAAAATGCTACAGTAATTATCTTCCTGTTGTATCTTGCATATTTTTTTTCCACTCCCCCTTATTTCTGTCGGTTTCATGCCCATCATAACACTTCTGTGCTTTTTTTCTATTTTCCTCAAAGCCGCCACTCCAGGTGTATTCCAGTGCTTAGCCCAGTCCGTGTCTGTGGTTTACGCCATCTACTGTCCAATGTATGAACAACTTTATCCCCCCCTTCTCGGTAATTTATGTCAGCGGGAATGGACATGGTTCTTGAAGTGGAACCAGTGCAATGCAAATACGGTTTCCATGACGACACCTGTGCCTTGATCACGCATCAGTTTTAACAGTACCCCGTGTTCACTAGTTTACAATACACGTTGCTGTTGATTGAAATAAGCCGACATAATGATATGCAATTTGGCTGGTAAATGAGATGCACTTCTCATGATGATAAATGTGCTCGCATTGTCTGCGTCATTGAGCCAGGAAACGGTTTCTTGGACAAATTACATGTTGGTCGAAATTAGCCAACATAATGATATGCAATTAGGTGCGTAAATTATATGCACTTCTCATGATCATAATGACGATAGAACTGCACGTGTCATTGAGTCAGGGGATGGGTTCTAGGGGAAATAATTTTCGTTCTAGCTTAGAACAGTCGGTCACAACGGATATTGTATTTTCTTTTTCAAACATGAGATTAAAACTGCATTGGAGCTTGATGACTTACTTTCGACTTTGATAAGTTGACATTTATATCGCAAGCTCAAGAAACAGAAATGAGCTGACTGTTGGTGATTAGATAACTGGTTCATAACATGCATGGTTTGAAATCCAGAAACTCCCAATTCACATGATTCAAGACCATAAAGATATTCACTTTCTCCTGTCCTAGGACCACTATACTCAAGGACCACTAACACCTAGGACAAATCCCTCGGGCATCACCCCGTGCAATGATTTCTTTCAATAGTCGATATTCCCATTACTTCTCGGACAGTTATGAAGGAGATAATTTTCATAGCGAGCTAGGGTAGTTGTCCTGGGGGTGTTTCATAAAGCTGTTCCTAAAGTTGCGCACGAATTTACGAATGACTATGACAAGCCAAATGGGATGCTCAATCGTTTTTAACTGCATCCACTAAAGTTGAACTGTGCAGATGTAGATTAACATTCTTATTATAAAAAACACTTTTAATGCAAAGTATACATTTGTTGCCATTTTTAAAATGAGGTTATTGGAAATACAGTCACACTTTGTTAAAACATCAGGAAAAAACTTTGGGCATCCTATCTGGCACTTCATATTCAAGTCGTTTGTAAAGGCATGTGTAACTTAACGAACAGATTTATGAAAACCCCCCGGTGGAGTGATTGTCCCTGTAGTTAACCCATTGCCTACGGGAACCGGGTTGCTCCTGTATTATGCCTTTGGGAATGGGAGAAGTCAGTAGTCAACAGGTTAATTGTCCAATTGTGCCCCCCTCCTCTGCCCTGTAAGAGAATCCTGGGGCTCGTCGTCCGGATGCGATTATATTGATACATGTAGTTCACTTTATACCGTGAATTATTTATTTTTTAGGTCAGAATTATTTTACTTTCTTGCTTTTCTTGTTTTTCTTTGTTCACTTGGACGGATGATAATGCTACAATTATTATCTTCATATGATATATCCTCTAAAATCTTCTTCATTCCCCCTTATTTTTGCAGGTAATCATGCTCTTTTCGTCAAAGCCGCCAACTCCAGGAATATTCAAATATTCGTCCAGTCTGATTCCGTGGTTTACCCCATCTACTGTCCAAAGTAAGAAACAACTTCATCTCTCCCCTCTTCCCTTTTCAGTAATTTATGTCAGCGGACAAGGTTCCTGATGTTGAACCAGTGCGATGCATATACGGTTTCCATGACAACACCTGTGCATCGATCATGCATCGGATGCATTCAATAATGAAATTGTCGATCATGGCGAGTTACTGGTTGCCTAAGGAAATGGAAATTGCACATGTGCCCAAAGTAGAGAAATGTTGAAATATTATTGGTATGTGTAAATTGCATGCAGTCTATTATGAAACCGAAATTATACATGTTGTTTGGGAGCTAAGTTCATCAAAATATACGATCACAGCTGTTAATCTTTTTCCTTCAGGTTTTAACTAGACTACTATAGGTGAACTAAAGAAATCTATATCTTAATATTGTCATTCTAAAGATATTCAAGTATTTGAAGGTTTTTTTTTTTAAAGTATGAAAAGGGAGCGGGGAATAGGAATTGAGAAATTCCTGCAGGGTGACTGATGATCGTATGAATTTGAAAGTTAACATGTAACGGATAATTATTGAGCAAAAGCTATATCATTTTTTAGAAAAGGAAAAAAAAAAGATTTTTTTCCTTTGTTTTCTTTTCCCTCCCTCCTTAGGTTGTCTAAATACATGTAGCCTAATGGCAGACAGTGAAGCCTAGTTTGGGCGGAAGAATTTTGAAGGGAGGGGCCACATTGAGTTAAATTCTTTCTTTTAGTTCGCATGAAGTATTTAGATTCCTTCATTCATTCAGGCCAGCGAAAGTTCCTTTCCGTCACTAATATCAGTACCATCTGTCTCAAATAGAATGACAATACTTAAGAGGTATCAGTATACGGGGATTTTGAACTTGTTACATTTACATATCAACTAAAAAAAAGTCAGTGATAGCTACAGCCAACAGGGTGAACAGTCGGTCGGATGTAGTGGGGGTCATATACTATGTCATTTAAACTGTGTTTGTATATTGCTCCTCTATTTAGCTAAATTAACAGACCATGAGGCATATTTAGGCGGAATTTGAGGGTAAGAGCCATATCGCATATTTTCTTTCTTCCAGCTTGCGTATACTGGCCTAATCGGGGAGAAAGTATTTCAATAAAATTTTGTGTAATAGTGGAAAATTCCTTTCATCTATACATGTACTGTCTTAAATAAACTTACTGTCTTAAAGAAACTTTTGCTGTTTTGTTCTTAATGGAGGAAGAAGGGTCCTGTAAATCGAGGTCAAGTTTCCCTTTGCTTTTTTTCCCCTGATCAATATATATACATTTTTCTTATACAAACCTTCTGCCCCTCTTTTTTTTCCTTCCTTTCTCTCTCTCATTCTTCCTTGATCATTGGCTTGTTGTTCTGCCCATTTTTTTTTTGTTTATTTATTTTTTTTTTTTTGGGGGGGGGGGGGGGGGATAATGTTCAGAAATTTTGAAGTACGTAGTTTTGTATGTAATGTTTTGGAAGTCAACAATTACCATACTGTGCCATTGCTCCCCTTGTCCATCCTGATGCGGAAGCTTCAGTTGATCCATACTTCCTCAAAATGATGGAGGAATGTAAAGCTTTTAATATATCATGCAATTGTTTCTCGATCAATGTTAGAGGGATCAGAGATATTAGTAAAAGAGAAAGAGTATTATCATGGTGTAGAGAAAAAAGAGCAGATATTGTTTTTATGCAAGAAACATACAGCACCAAGGATGTTGAAGATAGATGGGGCTCAATGTGGAATGGCCCGTGCTTTTTCAGCCACGGTACAAATCATAGTAAACGCGTTTTAACCTTAATAAACCCCTCAATAGATCTTAAGGTTAACAATATTGTGCAGGATTTACATGATTTAGAAGGTAGATCGTTCTCCTCTCCACAGTACATTTCATCTCTTCTTGACTTTCACAAGCCTGGTCGTCCTGGTCTCCGCTCTTCCAATACATCTCCTCTTGATCTTTTCATTCCTAAAACCAGACGGTCATGGGGAGATCGAGCATTTATATCAGCAGCTCCCCGTTTGTGGAAGTCTTCCAACTAAACTAAAGGACTGTAAATCAGTAGAACATTTCAAGTCCTGTCTGAAAACTCATCTAATGGCCCAATATTATTGTAGTAATTTGCATTGACATGAATTTCAATGTCTTTATACCCTAACCTGTAATGTTATCATTGTAATTGTATTTTAGGTTAAGTTTATATGCAATTGAATTGTAAGCGCCTTGAGCACCCTTTGGGTGGATATGTTTTTGCGCATTATAAGTGTCTATATTATTAAAGACAAGCGAGTGTTATGGGACTTTATTAAAATGAAAATAAGAAGCTTTACTCAAAAATACTCTAAACAGAAGGCAGAAGTTAGGAGACAATGTACTGAAACTTTAGAAAAGGAAATTCAGGAATTAGAAAGGTTATTGTTAGATGGGACAGATGCCCATATTTTGGAATCGTTAGATTGTAAACGGAGAGGCTTACAGGCGCTATATGATTACACTAACGAGGGATTAAAAATAAGATCGAGGGCATCGTGGTATGAAAATGGAGAAAGAAATTCTCATTATTTTAATTTGCTACTAATGTCCAATAAAAAGAAAAGCATGATACGGAGATTGTTTGTAACGGGTGAATGTATAAGTTGTGATGAGAAGGAAACTAATCAAGAAATTAAAACATTCTATAGTCAATTATACGCGAAGCCAGATATATTAGAAAAAGATATAGATGCAGGGTTACATCTCTTTTTGAAAGATTTACCTAAGTAGAGAATCAAAAGAAGGAATTATTACGGAAGGGGAATGTTTAGCAGCACTTAAGCAAATGAAACTTAATAAATCACCAGGTAATGATGGCTTAAGACTGGATATTATAATATATTTTGGCCTGTGGTAGGGGGTTTAGTGGTAGGATCCTTGAACGAAGCATTTTGTCATGGTGAGTTAGCTGCATCTCAGAGGCAAGCGATAATTACTTTAATTGAAAAAGAAGGGAAGGATCCATTAATAAATAAAAATTATAGACCAATATCCTTGTTAAATTTAGATTATAAAATTCTTTCGAAAATTTTGTCAATTAGAATTAAGGAAGTTTTAGAAGAGGTAATTTTGCCGGATCAAGTTGGTTACATGCAAAATAGGAATATCGGTGAAGCAATAAGGTTGATTGATGATATGCCATTTTTTACGACGTATAACAACATACCCGGATTTTTAGTAGCAGTGGATTTCGAGAAATCATTCGACTCGGTTTCACATATGTTTTTACAAAAAGTGCTAAAAGAGTTTGGATTTGGACAATCTTTTCGCAAATGGATCAAAGTAATGTATAATAATGCTCTTAGTTGTGTTTTAAATGGAGAAACTCAACAGGTTATTTTAGAAATAGAAAGGGGAGTAAGACAAGATGACCCAGTATCACCGTATCTGTTTATTCTATGTATCGAGGTTCTTGCACATATGATAAGAAATGATAATCATGTTTTAGGTATTCGATGTGGTTCAACTGAGATAAAACAAATATTGTACGCAGATGATAACACTTTTTGTTCGAAACATGGAATCGGTGAAAAGATTGGAGGTTTTGTTTGAAAAATTCAAGAATGTGTCTGGTTTGAAATATAACAAAGATAAAACATACATGATAGGTCCTACTAAAGATATAAGTAGGTTGCTGCCTTTTGGAAAGGAAGTACCACTCGTTAGAATACTAGCAGTGTATTTCAGTTTATATGTAAATGCAAAGGAGTCTATGAACTACAAAGAGATGCTGAGTAAAATAAAATAGTCCTTAACATGGTGGAAACAGAGAGATCTAACGTTGATGGGAAAAATCCAATTATTGAAAACTTTTATATATTCTAAACTAGTGTATGTAGCATCTCTCATCCCTGTTCCAGAATGGGTGTTTCGGTCTTTGGACAAAATGTGTTTTAAATTTTTATGGAAAGGGAAAGATAAAATTAAAAGGAGTACCTTGTTCTTAAATTAAAAGAAAGGGGGCTTAAAATGATGGAGTTTCGATTATTTATCAAAGTACAAAGAATCATGTGGGTTAAGAGACTCTTAAATGGAGATCAACGAATGAAATGGAAACAATATTTTGAATATGCAATGCACCTTTATGGAGGAAAATTTATTTTTCAGTGCAATTACTTTGTTGGAATGTTAAGGATAGATCTACCTCAATTTTATTCAGAGTTATTAGATACGTGGTTAGAAGGAGGATATTTAAGAGAGAAGTATGATGATTTTAAAGGAAAGGAACTTCTTTTTAATAATAAGTATATAATTTTTTGTGGTTCTAGTATATTTGATCATAGCCTTTTTGCAAAAGGCATATTTCGAGTGGAGCACATTATTGAAAAGAATGGTAGATTAAGATCGGATGATTATTTCATAAGGAAAGGCTTGTTTACATGGAACATAATCACGAATAAAATATATTTTTGGAATGATCCTAGATAGTTGGAAGAAAAAAAAGTGAGAAAAGAAAGAGGTGAAAATGGGATTAGATAAGGAAGAAATCAATTTTTTATTTGGTGACAGAGTAATACCCTTAAGTGAAATCACATAAAAAAGATTATATCTACAATTACTTGATAACAAATCTGAAAATTCATCTGTTCTGAGTAAGTTGAAAGATTCGTTTAATATACTATTACATATGCAGAAAGAGCATTTACTAATTTAAGGAAATGTACTCTTAATAGCAAGCTACGAGAATTTCAATTCAAAATGTTACATAGCATTATTTATACAAACCATCATTTGTATCGTTTTGGAGTAGTTCAAAACAATTGTTGTTCCTTTTGTAAGAAAGAAGAGGAAACATATAGTCATGTTTTTTACGAGTGTGTTCACATTCAAAATATGTGGGACAAGGTTAGCATTGAATTAAAGTATCCTATTTTGAAAGATTTGAACTGGGAGAAAATTTATTTAGGAATTAATATGGAAAATGTGGGAAGAGAAAATTTAGTAAATCATCTTATTCTATTAGTTAAATATATGACTTTCCAATGTAGGAAAAGAGCGATACCTGCGACCGAAAAAAGAAATTAAAGCAACGATGTCAGACAATCGATTAGAAGAGAAAAATGGCTTTGGAGAGAGATACCCTCTCATTACACCTTAGAAAATGGGAAATTTTGATTTCCGGGACGTAGGGATGGACATGGGGAGCTAAGTATGCTTAATAACATCAAAATCATGAAGAAAATTCTGAACTGTAGTCTTTTAACATCTGAGGCGGAACATCGGACACAATGGGGGGCTTTTTTTCTTCTTTTTTTTCTCCTTCTTCTCATTTCTTCCTTTTCTATTTTTAATCTTCATTTTTATATTTTCCCCCTTTTTTATCATAATAAAGACTTCCAGATTTTGCATAATTTACTATTTAATACATGCATGTAAAATATTATGGTTACTTATTGTTATTACTATGTAATTTGGCACAATGATACTGCATGTGAATATATTTGTTCGTGTATTTTACCTTGATTATTGTGAAAATGTTATTTGAAAAAGGAAGTAATAAATGATTCTTAAAAACAAAAAAATTAACAGTACTTAGTTCACTAGTTTACAATACACGTTGCTGTTGATTGGAATAAGCCGACATAATGATATGCAATTTGGCTGGTAAATGAGATGCACTTCTCATGATGATAAAAATTAGCATTGCACGTGTCATTGAGCCAGGGAATCGTTTCTTGGACAAATTATTTCAACGGAAATGGTATTGGTAATTTCTTTTTCAGACATGAGATTAAAAACGCGTTGGAGCTTTAATGACTTAGTTTGGTCGAACGAGATGACATTTGTATTAGAGTTCTCTTGAAATAGAAATGAGCTTACTAATAACTGCACAATTAATTGTTTATAATAAGCGAAATAGTTTGTAATTTACACTTAAACTATAAGTTTAAACGCAAGCAATCTCTATCACATTGATCTCTTGTACATATTTCTTCTTGGATACGCTCTCTTAATGCGGAAGAATGGAAAACCTCTCTCTTTAGAAGTCGTTTAGGGATGACTTCCTGTGGAGTTGAATCCACCCCAAAGTAGTGGTAGAAGTACTCTTTTGAGAGTGGATTCCACTATTCTTGAGCGTGGATTCTATTCCAAACTAAGTGATCCCTATTATGACTTAAAAACAACAACAACGAAAACCAAACCAACAAACAACAACAACAACGACAACGACGACAACTACAACAAAAGTGCATTTTTTACCTCTTTACATCGATAGTGAAAGGAAAGCAAATTGACGTACCTAATAATTATGACATAATTCTACACAGTAATTCGAGAATGAGAAAAAAAAGTTTTACAAATCATTTATCACCTTCCCCAGTATACCCAACCTTCTCCTAAAGAAGAAGAAAAGAAAAACAGGAAATAAAAACTTTATCACCATAAAAGCTTTAGCCTAGAAAAGGAAAAAAGAAAGTAGTTAGGACAATAATATTGGATCCTTGGTTGATAAATTAAAAAAATGGAGGATTATGGACCCCTTCCAGAAATTCTGTGATTATTTCGCGGTGCAACTTATGAAGAGGGATCTCATTGTGGTTCGATCAGCATTGTGAGCGTCTGTGGCAGACGCCTGGCTGGAATGGTGCACATATTGTGTGCGGGCAGGCAATGACTCCGATGACCGTGGTATGTCATTATAAAACGCTTAGAGACATCGTAGATGTATTAGGCGCTGTATAAATCAAGAATATTATCATCATTATTTCATGTATGGCATTACTTCATGACCTTTTCTTTCACGCCTGATCCATCTGTTGACCCGGGTTGACAAAAATCGTGCGTTACGTGAAGAAACCAAAATGACCTTGTGTGACCTCATGTTAGGTCAAAAATTGAGACTTTATGGATTATGTGTGCAAATGGAATTAAAAACTGTATTTCCTTTGTAAACCAATCATAATTTCCAAATTCAAGGTGAACTGTTATCTGTTTTATTTCAACATTAATCTAGAAGTGGGAGCACCGTGGCATACTGGTGTAGGCTATGGATTCTCATATGAGAGGTCCTGTGTTCAATGCTTGCTAGGTGCTTAAAAATTTGGACAAGATGTTTTGCTCACATTTGTCCCTTTCGACCCAGGTGTAGTAAATACTGTGTGCCTGGCATTGCTGGGGAGCGTTTCATCAAGCGTTTGTTTTGTCAGTGATATTTACTGACAAATTTGCTCTCAGCCAATCAGTTACAAATATTTCAGTAGCTTATAACAGTTGTCGGTAAAAATCACTGACAAAACGCTTGATGAAACGCTCCCCAGGAGTAACAATAATTGCAGGGCTAGCAGGAAGAGCAGTACTGATACTTGTGTGGCCTACCCTGGGTAATATAAATAACACTATAATTATGATGACTGCCACAAATAGCACAACTCAGAGAAACATGAAATACATATAAATATACCTGTTCACAAAGTTATTCAAATTTATGGATGTTTCTTTCCTGGGGACCTAGTAACGAGGTATTCCAGTAACCTGTTATTAATGAATGAACTACAATACTTGGAATCCAGTTTGCATACATTACTTGTTGCTATGTCTGACAAGCCTCTGACAAGCTTTCAGGTTGTCAAGAACAACTTTTGTTTAAAAGTATGCATAAAGTTGGATATACATGTATTTGTGCACAGGTCTATTGAAATAGACTTGAATACAGTTCTACCGTCTCAGTGCTCATCAGGTTTATTGGGACGTTTTGGACAGAAAGCTACTTCCCATAAGCTTTCCCAGTTCAAGTATTAGCAGAAATGTATTCCTATAAATATGATTTTACACACAATAATACATGAGATTTCGAAGGAAGAAAAATTGGGCCAACCACTATATAAAACAATTGAAAATGACAGCGCTCAGTAAACGCATGAAGGACACAATTTTACCGGGGGAGGGGGTGATTTATCAATATCTTCAAACTATTTGTGAGCAAGATATTAAAGCGAACGACTGAAAATGACTCTTCAATTTAATGATTTAATTCACAGCATTCTAATGTCATTATTTAAAGAAATTATAAAGAGACCAAATCGTCGCCTGAATGCGAGGGGACGGTTGTCCGAACATTCCTATTCAAAATTCACAAGGGATGATGGTGGGGTGCGGCTGCAGCCCCACTTCCCCCCTTCCCCCTCATATGCCTACGCTTATTCATGTCACCATGGTTGTCCTCTGGCTGTCTGTCTGGCTAGCTCCAACGTCAGGAATATGGTTTGCCTGACGACATACCGCTAGCATGCATCAATGATGGTGCGACAATATAATTTTTTTTGGGTTTTTTGTCCTCGTTTGTAATGAGCCATCATGATAATGAGATAGCATTCGGCGATTAGCGACGGCAAAAAAAAAAAAAAAAAAAAAAAAAAAAAAAAAAAGACGAGACGGGGAAAATTGCTCGATTATCATGCTGAAAATAGCTCGCGTGTTTGACAGTATTAAAAAATAATTATTTGTCAAATGAAATATGAAGGTAATTTGTGAAGCACGCTTGGTTGATTTTTTTAATGAGATAAATAACAAACACAGTGACTATGGGAACAATGATAGATTGTTAGAAGTCCTTGGAAATGACTTCGACATCGCCTTTGGCAACATGATTTCTGACAATAGTCCATCAGTAATAGGATATAATAATTGTGAACTTATTTACCATGGGTAGGTTCGATCAATACTAACTGCAGGGTATGCAATATTATTATTATTATCATTAACCCAGCTTTGCCAGATACGCATTTACATACATTGCATGGTCGAGAGGGTAGAAAGTGGGTAAAACAACTGGTCCAAGGATGTAAGAACTGAGCAAGGATCGAATTCATGACCTCTCGTATATGATATCCTTCACGAATATACCACATCAATACTAACTTTAGGGTCCTCTTAATTCCTGCCCTGAAGTTTGTCATTAACCCAGATTTGCCGGGTACCAATTTAATATACCTGGGTTGAGAGAGTCGAAAGTGGTTTAAAAATCTTGTCCAATGATTTGAGCACTGCGCAAGGATCGAACTCATGACATCTCGTATGAGAGTCAGGAGCCGTCACCAACATGACCAATGTACCAGAGTGTTCCTACAGGATGCTATGCTTACTAACAAGGGAAATATTTCAAAGACAGCTTCAAAAAATATTTTGTAGAATCTACCAAATAAGTTGCCAAATCACAAATTGAAAGAAAAAGGAAAAGAAGAAGAAGAAGAAGAAGAAGAAGAAGAAGAAATAATCTTTATCATTTGGTAGTTATTTGACATTATTTTTGTTTTACGTGGGTTTGCAAACGGCAAGTGTTAAACCGAGGTGAAAAACAGAAGGAGTGAAATCTTGAGCGTAGAAAACGAGACGTTACCTTATGTACTTGTCACTTCCTTTTGAAATTATTTAAACATAATCGGCTGAAGAAATTTTATAGTTTCACTAATCATAAGAAATATGAAAGAGGGTGTCTGATCGTAATATATGACCACTACCCTTTGAAACTCAGAGCCTGTCATACAAAATTTGTTTCAAGGCATTGTTCTTTTTTTCTTTGAAGCGTTGATGCACTATGTGATGATATTAGATGATAGATACAAACTTTTGCTCATAGCACGAAAATTTGAAACAAGCCAACTCGTGTGCAAAATGGGAAATACCTACTACCGGTGGTGTATCTAGCCCTTGGCTTCAGGGCAGTGTGGGGGGGGGGGGGTAATGTATAATCTATTCATTTGTATGTTTGAGGATTTTTCAAATTGCCTTCATTTCAGAGCGTGAGAACGGTGTTATTCTATTTTTCACATTGGGCTTTACCTATATATATTAGAAAATAAGTGAACCCAGTTTCCGATTGCAGTAAATTTCAAAGTTTGCTTTTATTATATTCTTCACATCGTCGTTTCCATCATTTTGCGAGGTCGCATATCGGGGGAGTTTCTTGTTATATCCATATTTTATTTTTGTCATTGGCAATTTGCTGATTACTTACCTTTCAATAATATCCGCCCTTAATTTAAAAGTCTAGTATTATTTGTCGTGGTTGGAAAGTTGTCTGGGTGGGGGTAGAACTGCCCTCCTTGCCCCTTCATACACGCCGGTAGCATTGGTCCCATAGATGTCATCTGAGTTTACACACTACGTAAATATCGTTTCTATGACGACGTACAACGCTCATTCTATGCCGCCATCATGCACCGATGGCTACGCGACAATATCATTTTGTTTATATGCTCTCATTTTCTGGGCAATTTGACGATTAGTTGCTATTAAAAAGAAGGAAAAAAAAAAAAACCCTGGGGAAATTGCTGAATTATGCGGTTAAATAATAGCTGCAAAATAAGAGGAAATATATCCATGAAGAAAGCAAAAGACAGTGGACTATATAAACAAAGACCACGATAACAGCGAGGCAATATGTTGGAGGTAGTGACGGGGTGGGAAAGGGCGGATAAACGGGGCAAAAGATGAACAATAACTGAATTAAGGAAGAGATTAACAACGGATGGAGGGGGGGGGGGGAGAGAATGCGGTGTAATGATACGTATAATACTTAGCAAAAGAATCCATGAAATAGTTCCACAGTACGCCGGCTGCCCATGAGACCAAAAAAATAAAGAAATACCTAAAGCAGACTATATATATAGGAAAATAGAAAGTTCGGATAGTTCCACGAGACATATTGCCCACGAGACGCCCACGAGACCAACAAAACAAAGAAATACCTAAGGCAGTACATATATATATATATATACATTTTTTCAGCCTTTGCAAAAATTTCAAAAAGGGAGGACAGCTCTGGGGAACTTTGATTTAAGTTACGCAACCATTATTCTCTCATTTCCTTTCGCATTATATATATATTTCCACGAGAGTTGCCAAAGCTGTTGTATATGTTATTTCCTCACAATATATATATATATATATAGGAAAATAGAAAGTTCGGATAGGTCCACGAGACAGATTGCCTACGAGACGTCCACGAGACCAACAAAAATATTTTATAAAGAATGATAAACCAGTGTCCGTCTCGTAGGGTGTCGGTTTTGTGAACCCTCTGAAAATAGGCTACAAGTTATCGGATACCAACATTGTCGGTCTCGTTATAGAAGGAGGGCTGCACGGAAGACAGACGGACAAACATGTACAGGCATACACACAGACAGACAGCAGACAGACAGACATGTACATGTATTTCTAAATGCATGCATATATGCTTGAAATCATTAAGTTGCCTACTCGGATCAATTCTGCCATGAAGGCTGTATTGTGAAAAATGCAATATTCATGACGCTAATATGGCCTATACAACAACCAACACCGCAGCTCTTGACCCAATTAAATTGGCTCGACATCATCGAAGTTACATTATCATGATTATCACCGGCATTGTAACGACGAAAGCCCTAATCAAGATGATGAGCTGACAGGAACTGATGGGATGGTCGCATTGGTAATTGGTAAAAAAGAAAGCCAGAGAGAGAAAGAGAGAAATAGAGAGAGAAAGAGAGAGAGAGAGAGAGGGGGAGGATTGGGCGGGGACAGTGAAAAGTAGAGGAAACCTTCTAACTCATCCCAAAACATGATAAATGACGTGATAACAAAGTTAATGCTCATATATTTTTATGTTGAAAGCACGAGAGGAAGGAAAGGCTTAAAGAAGAACATGAAGAAGGAAAGGGAGAGAGAGAGCGAGAGAGAGAGATAGAGAGATAGATAGAGAGAGAGAGAGAGAGAGAGAGAGAGAGAGAGCAAAGGAGAAACAGAAGGAGAAAGAAAGAGTTCCAAAGAAGAATAAAAGGAGATGTATAGAACAGATAGAAGGAGGATAATAAGGAGAGATACAGAGAAAGGGAGAATAGGGGGGGGGGGGGGTACATAAAATTACTGAAAAGAAAATGAACTAATGGGGTGTTGCAAGAAAGTTGCGATTGATTGCAAGTTGCAACTGATCGGTACTGACCAATCACAATCATTGTTGCAAGCGCATCTTCTTGAATGGGTAGACCCTGAACCATTCAGAATGTATCGTTGTTCTAATTTGCTTTACAATTTGCAATTGATTGCAACTTTCTTGCAACACCCCATTAGTTATAAAAGAACTTAATGAGGTCTATTGAAAGGTGGCAATTTGTAGATGTTGGATGAATACTAATGGTTGTCATGACAACAGTTGCCATGTTTGCTTAATTGTCATCTAATGATTATTTCATCGGGACATTTTGTTCTGTTCAGATAATATTAATCGGTGTAATAGACCATTTTATAACGGTCCACCCAGTGGGAATAGTCAAGAAACTATTAATATGATGGATCACCAACGGTCCAATCATGATGAAAGTAATGATTCTTCTTGATCTATTTCACCATTTCACGCGCGGCGCCTGTTTATTGTCATTCGAGGACTTTGAAAACGTACGATTTCTCATGATTTTTTTTACAATAATAGCGAGCAGTGACAAGAATGATTAGCAAAACAATTCATGCAGCATATAATTGGGGTAATGAAATGTATCTGCTCCCATCGCTTTAGATAGATGCAGCTTGTCATCACAATGTCTTTATAACCTCTTGTAGACCTACATGTACTTGTCCTCGCATATCAAAGTCAATAAAAATGACAGTATCAATAATGCCTTATGTGGCATAAAGGGGTACTATATACTTACTGTTCCATGAAGGTTCACTAAAATGGCCATCAATTCAATTCTATGCAATTCAATTAAAGATTTACTATAAAGAATACATTAAACTATTCTCTAGTGTTTTCTGTGAATATACAAAATATCACGTTAACATAATATCCATACGGGAAACACATAGTACAGTATATATACATAGGACATACATCTAACTGCTTTTTTACATAATAGTACACATGCATGGCAAAGGAAATAGAAAGCACAAACAATAGAAGAGGGCAAAAACTAGAAGAGTTAAAGATTAAGGCGGAGGAAACGGGGGGGGGGGGGGGGGGGTCATGTAGTGTCTTGTCGGTGATTTTCAGCCAATCAGATGCAAGACTTTTAGTAGCTTTTAACAGTATGAACAGGGCCCTGATATCAGACAGTAACAAATAGAGAAGATATATATAATGAGAATGGAGAAGACAGAAGTAAACAATTAAAAAAAAAGAAAACAAAAAAGGTGGGGGGGGGGGTAAACTTATCAAGGTAAATAAGAGAGAAATGATGAGATAAAATGTAGGGGTAGGGGTTGGGGAGATAAAGAGGAGAGACACGCAACGAGTAAGATAAGAAGGAGATGGTAAGATCATAGGAAATTAGAAGGAGGGAGAAGGAAGATGAAAGAGTAGCTCATAGCTAAGTAACCCTTTTCCATTTTGACCAGCAAAATAGTTAAAACCATGGACGTTGTAACAAGAGCTATTCTGTCAACCCATGGTATTATAAATACGTATCGTTCAATGCATTCATATCACTGAAACGCTGATTATTAATAATGGAAGTTTTTATTCTATATTTTGTGGTTATATTTTGGGAGTAATCACTAAAGGGGACCAGCGCATCCACTTGGTATCTAACCCGTGTCCTCCCAATTACGAGACCCCTACCAGTGAGCCATACAGAACAATGAAACAATGAAATACAAAAGGCATTACATGATCAGACTTCAACTTCGCCGCACGATCCGCGCGCAAATTTCCGACTTTTCCCTGCTAGTGCTTCGTATAACCGTGGAGAAGTTGGTAATTTTGGCTTTAAAAATCATGAAGGATATACTTCATTTGAAATGACGCCATTAAAAAAACGTTCTGAACATATCTTATTCATTTCAAAGTTTGAATTTTCATAATTATTCAAGGTTTTTTTCGCCCTACTTTTTTCAGTTTTTAATTAGTGTTTATTTTTTTTTAATTTTTTTCTTTTATCTTCACTCCTAAATTTTGCTGTTGTGTAAGATTAGTGGAGGTAGTTTACTTATATTTTAGATAACCTTGTACCGTTGCACGTTGATATACATGGCATTGTATTTTGTATTATTGTATTCATGTAGAGCCCAGAAGTATGGGAGCGATATCATTATATCTTTCTACCAAAAGAGAAATATCGAAAGAGTATTATGAAATACATTGTTTCTCCCCCGCCGTAATTATGTTATGATTTGTACAGAAATTCAGTTCAAAAAATTCAAAATAATCTGATCTTTATGGTTATTCTGATAATGATAATTTTATGATTGGTCTGTTTCATTTAAGGCAATTTTGTTGTAGAACATTGAATCCGGAATCCAATCATCAAAGTGCCACGGAGACTACCTTGAAACAGTACGCTGTGAGATTATTGTTATGACTATACATTAAAACAAAACATTTTTTGTGGCATGAATGCACTCTTGATAAAAATAGAAAATGTTGAATAAAAATGATTCGAATTCAAATTAGAGTTGTGACATATTTGTAATTTTCATTACCGTAAATAGGCTACATAATCAAGTAACTGTAACCATCATAGCAATATTATTTCTGAGAATTGAAATGTTTATTCCTGAGGTGCTTGCTCGCTTTGCTCGCATAAGAACAACAACAACAATAATAACGATATTTTTAATTTGTAAACAAATCTTTAGGCATTTTACAAATTAAAAATTCCTCCCCAATCAAGCTTCTTCGTTTAATAACGATATTGATGATAATAATGGATATTTTATTGCTATTATTGATGTTATTATTATTAATATAATTATCATCATCTTCACCATCCTTGTCAATGCTATGATGATGAAATTATGTGCGAAATGAACATCGTTACGGCTGTCTTGCCCCCCTCCCAATCCAAAATACGGTTCGACTCCCCAAGGCGCAGCGAGAGAGAGAGAGAGAGAGAGAGAGAGAGAGAGAGAGGGGGGGGGGGGAGGTTATGGAGAGAAAAGCACTAACAAACACCAAAGAGAGTGGTAGAGAGAGCTGTAAGAGAGGGAGAGAGACAGGCAGGCAGACACACAGCAAGAGAGATATAAAGAGAGAGAGAGAGAGAGAGAGAGAGAGAGAGGGAGTGAAAATGGAGGAAAAAAGCACTAACCAACACCAGGGACAGATGATGAGAGAGAGAGAGACAGAGAGAGAGAGAGAGAGAGAGAGAGAGGGGGGGGGGGCGGGTGGTAATAATATTAATGAATATAGTTACCTGTATATCTAAGTTGTAGGATTTGGATGGTAGGTTATCTATCTTCAGAGATATTAGTGGTTAAAATCTTCCAACAGAAGAAATATACATTTGTCCAGGCCTTTTACCTTCCTCATAACCCCAGCCCTAATCTGTAGCGCGGGATCGTAGGCTTCCCTTTCATACATTCCCCTTTTGTCAGTGGTTTCAGATAGTTAAATTGTCATAAGAGAATAAAGTGGGCTCAGGAAAGGCCTCAGTCATTTTCAAATGACACTCTTATCATGCTTTTACTCTAACATGTCTAATGCATGTTCACACACTTTGATCAATCCCTTTTTTTTATCGAGAAAAGTGTTTTTTCAATGTTGATAAGCATAGTAAAATAGGAAGTTACCTATGGAGGGGCGGGGCCCTCTAACGCGACCACCACGTCCATAATATGAAAATTTGCTAAAGCAACACTTGAAATTAATGATTACATATTACAGAATCTTCATATCAGTGGTTCAAGCACAGAATAAAGATGGGAGGAGCCATTAGGGCAGCCATCAGCCATCGTCGGTACACATGGAAACATGACAACAGAAAGTACCTGGAAAGAAGGACAGCATTGACGTCGAGGAATATTGTCAAAAAGCACAATGTTTTTCAAATTGATCGGAGTAATGAATTATTAAAATCCAATTTACACGTTTTAAAAAGCTTCGCTTCATGTTCCACAGGTGACAAACACCTCGCATCGGTAGTTTTCCAATCATCCTACTCACGATAAAAAATGAAGCTCCAAATATAGACTTTTAAAAAAGAAAATAAGAAAGGAAAAGCGAGGCGGTGATGATAATCAATCATTGACAATGACAAAATGATATTGAAGAGGAGGAAATTAAATTGCAAGAAGTAGGCCAGTTGGAAATTTCAGACAAAGTGCAGTCACTTTCGAAAGAGTGTTGCGAGGAACTTGTCAATGTCAATAAGTTTTTTTGTTTTCCTATCAATTTAGGGGTTCAAAAAACGTGACAAATATACTGATAACTTGTTCCTACTTATGATTACAAGTATCTGTTGACTGAATATTTAACTTAGAAAGAAAATATTTCAAAATTATCTGGCAAGGAAAAAGTGATTATGACATTTGCAGGTCCTTTGGGAAACAGAAAATGTGAACATTGTAGACAGGTAGCCTTTCTATGCAGGTTCTAAAACACATATTTCTTCCTCGAGGGAGACAATATAGATGGTCACTATGGACAGGTGGTCTTTAGAGAGGGTGGTCACTAAAACAGGTTTGACTCTAATGCTATTCTGTTAACCCATTGCCCACGGGAACCGGGCGGTCCCTGTATTATGCCTATGGGGATTATATAATTTTTTTTAGTTAACAGGTTTAGTATATAATTCGTGCATGTAGGCCCATACAGTGTATCTGAAACTGTGGCGTATAGGCCTTTCGTGTGTTCGAGTATAAGTACAACATTACGCTTTCAAAAAGTATATAGCCCAATTTCTCTCCTATTTTATTTAGGAGCAGGGAATGGAAATAGGTTTTCGATTTTCAGTGTGCAGTGCAGAATCCCCCTATACTGGCCACGGTATTTGCTGAATGCTCTATATTCTCTTCTGTATAATTATGCTTCCCCATTCTGAAAAGTTTTGGGTTGTCTTTTATTTCATCAACAGAAATACAACACAACGCGCTACTTGCCATAGCGATGCTACAACATGAATAATTAATAATGTTTAATTCATTTCAATTCTGTCAGCAAGGGCAAATGATCAAATTATTTTTTTTGTTCGTTTCTTTGTTTGCTTCATATTCGGAAGGTCGAGAAGATATTGAATTATAAATATTCTAGTGCAGTGTGCATACAGGGAGTTGGCTGATTTAAACGTTCTTACTTTGCCACTTTCAGTTTTAGATATTTGTTTTGGAGTTCATACAAGGCACGGTTTAGTCAATACAATTTTGTTTTATGCTAAGTACTTTATTTACAGATGTAAATATATTGATAAAAAATTGATTTTCAAACATTTTCAAACCCCCCCCCCCCCCGCAGTCGCTATCAAAATTTACAGCGATCAAGCGCTTGTTGACTCCATGGCTAATCTACATCTTACCAGCTCCGTCATGTGGTCACGCACAGTCCAACTTGAATATTATAGCAGTTATGTCTGTATTACAGTACGCATCATTTTATGTATCATTGTACTTTGAGACATGCCAACGGTGTAGTCAGTGTAATCAATTATTTCTGTTTAATATTCCGCCCACTTACGTTGATATGGGAAATGATAGACTTGCACCTTCTGCTTCATTATTTAAGTTCACTCTTCATCATGTTCATGGTCTTTCAAACAACCCATTTGTGAGAACACTGTATGTTATGACAAAAGCTCAAATTTACCTTCTCTAAAGCATATTAGTTCATGGCTTTGGACGTACGTTGCAATTACTCCACCGCAGAGGGCACTATATCGAATTACAGAGGAAGTAACCTTTCTCGTGATGCCACGAAAATGATGATGATGGTCTTCACAGGAATAGCTGGTTGCATTAATGAGTGCCAATAAATCAAATCTTCATTTGCGAGAGCACTGTGTTTTTATCCGTGAAGGCTCTTGACTCTCATAAGAGAGGTCCTGAGTTTGATCCTTGCTCACTGCTTACATCCTGAGACAAGCTGGTTTTTTAAAACCCATAATTGTCTTTATTGACCAAGGTGTAGTACATTGGTACCTTGCGATGCTGGAATAATAATAATTGCAGGGCCTTCAGGGAGAATAGAATTCATACCGATGGGGGTACCCTGGCTAAACCAATAAGCCCATATCATTATATTATCAGCATATACATGTATTTAAAGTAGATTGGAATTCCATACACATTTATTGGTGGCATTTCTCCATTAAAAAAAGAAATAAATGGACGTAACAGGTATCATTTTCTCTCGGAAGTTAATTTGTATCCCTTTAAGAACCTATGATTCTCTAAAGTTTCTCGAAGATTCCTGATCTAAATTCGTCTGTGTATGTGTGTGTATGTCTGTGTATGTGCTTGATGTGATCGTCAAATCTCTTTTATATGGACAAAACTACAGTGTCTGCTCAAGGAGTTATCACGGTTGGTGATAACTCCTTGGTCTGCTGTACTAGCCTTGGGCACGAAGTACAAGGGGATATCTAGTTGACTGATGGCTCTCAAGACCGACAGCCAAAGATACGCTAGACCCTGGGTTCTTAACTATTATTTTTGTCTGGCGGGCCAAAAATATTCATGAAATCACGTCGCGGGCCCCTGAGTATTAGACATGATTATAAATGCATGAGACTGACGTCTCTCACCTGAATACATTGTGTATTATCATTGACACTTTAAAACCGCAAAAAACTAATTTTGACATCAAAATGTGCTAATTCAGATTAGATATAAAAGTTACAAAGAGATATTACAATGCCCGAAAATTGGGTGGCGGGTGCACAAATATCGGGTAATTTTGATAATCTCGGGGTAGGCAGGGGGTGCAATTACGATATGCTATTTGCGAGCGAGGCAACAAAATTGATACCTATATTACTACCTGTAGTCAGTATGAAGCATTATGTATCCACAATTACATTAAAAAAAAAAGAAAAGATTTTTGTTTGCTATATATTTTAGAGGGCATGAAATTATCTCGCGGGCCGCAAGTGGCCCATCGGCCGCACTTAAAAAATAGGGGTGCTAGACCGACGGCCCGTGAGATGAACAATGTCTGTATTAGTCAGTTGTCAAATGGTACCTAGAATGCAATTTTTGTGATGAATTTTGGAAACATATATTTTTAGAAATGTAATGTTATGAATAAAACTATGAATGTTGTTGCCGAATTTTAAAATGGGTTTAAAGTTACTTTTCGGACACTTTATTTTACAGTGGACTTGGGGCTTTTTAATGATTTCGAAGTAGTTTTTCTAAGAATTAGAATTTACTGTATAAAGGTTATAAAATCCTAATGTATGTATAGGAATACTCTTACAGATGATTTTCGAGAAGAAATGATGCAGGAAAATACATAATTAAAGCATATTATGTAAGTTCATAATTTCAAAACGCCCTCTACGATGATAAGAAAACCCGATTGTCTGCTAGGATTAGTATTTCGACAGATATTAAGTTAGCTCAAAGAGTAAAGGGATGGGAAATCATTAATCAATAGGCACTAGAAAGAGACAGAAGAAGCATATGCCCCACCCCCTATAATAAGATGCGAAATTTGCTCTCCGTGGGTCCCCCTCCTAAAGATAAGATACAGTTTTGCAATCAGTCTTCTAGTACTATAAAAGGCCAATTTTAACCACTTTAAAACCTAAGTTTCTCACTTGGTCGCTACGTTTCCTTACATTTTATTTTAGTCATTTACTTAACACCAACAATATTTTAAGTACAATACATTTCCATTCAATGATATTTACATAAGAAAGGAAAAAAACATTGGTTGGTGAAAGGGCACAGATAATAAAGCACATGTGCTAGTCAAGACTGACCAACAACATAAAGTTCAGCATACAATTATTACTAAAATTAATAATAGTTAACAATGAATTACAAGTAAAAAGTAATGTTAAATACATTTCATGTATATATACATACTATTTGCATGGATGTTTACATTTATGATTTTCTCAGGAAGTGTGTTGTAACAGAATATCGAAAGCTACTTCTAGACCTGGTTAATCTGATTTCAAAATCACTACCCACGAAAGACAATGAAATTTGACCTTGTGTCGTTCTGAGCTTTGGCAGACGCAGTTGTCCACCTCCCATTTGCCTAGTGAGGTGGACAAAGGTGCTCCTTTGGTAACATGAATCAGAAATTGCATCTTTAAGGGTTTGAATTGCACTAAAAATTACCGCTCTGCTCCCTCGCTTGTAGTTATTTATGAAACTTTGCTGCCAATCCTTATATAAAAGCATTAATGTAATTTCCATGTAATGTCATATTTCCTTAATTAAACACGGGAATTAATCTTGTTTGAAATTTGAAGTTTGCTGAAGTTTGTGCAGCAGGGAGCGGGAGGGGGCGGGGCGCAATTTTTCATTGTTTGCCCCGGGTGCCATAATCGCTACGCCACTGGACGTTGCCAATCGATTTCGGACTGTTCTGTCCACAGAAAATCGCTCTGCGAAGGATGCCCTGAACCTTTATGAAGGCGTCACACTATCCCCAACTTGAGCAAAGATGGCTCTGATCGTATAAACATCGCGCAATTCGTGAGGGCATCTTAGTTTCTCAGGCTTCGTCAGCAACTTCGTGTGCGCTGGCAAAATCTTTGGCTTAAAAAAAATTGCCCGAAGGCCTTGCGAAGGTTCATTTTCGTATTGAATTCGTGTGTCCTTTTTGCCCTTCGTAAGACCATCGTGAGGGCATCTTGTCAAATCGAGCAAAGACAAAGACAAAGACAATACGAAGAAAACAAGAAGTTGCCCGACTGTCTTAGGAAAGCAACACGACTACGTGAAGCCCTCGCAATGCCGGTGTCATAGGCGATTGGTTCCGGGCAGGCGATTGGATCCTCCGGAACCAATCGCCTGAATATTTACCGGCCGACTGGATCCGCCTCGGTCTTGACGGAATAAACCGTATTATGAGCAAAACACGCTTCCGGGGAGGCGTACGAATCGACTAGTCCTTTTGTTCCACCGGAACCAGGAAACAATCGACTACGACACCGGCGTGTATCCATCGTATTATAGTACGATGACATCGAGATGGGATCACGGTGTTGGCAAAGACAGCCGAATTTGAGTAGCTCAAGCGCTCCCCATGCTTGTGTACGAAAGCCAACCAGATGAGATAAGAAGACGAGAAGACAGGCTAACTAACGAGAAGACGAGATAAGGTTAAGAGAAGACAAGATAAATGACGATAAGACGAGTTGTTGGAACTCGGCAAGTCAAACTTGACTTATTCTGGACAAGAACGCGAGAAGACAAGTTGTTGGAACTCGGCATGCCGACTTATTTGAGACAAAAAGACGAGAAGACAAGTTGTTGGAACTCGGCAAGTCGACTTATTTAGGACAAGAAGACAAGCTGAAGAGTTGTTTGAACTCGGAAAGTCGACTTGTTTAGGACAAGAAGACGAAATGACGAGTTTATGTAACTTGGCAAGTCGTCATCTCGTCTTTATGTTCCAAACAAGTCGACTTGCCAAGTTGTCACAACCCCAAATTACTCTCGGCAAATGCGCCATCTCTGTCGGCAACAAAAGAGGGGGTAAAAGAGAGAGGGAAGAGGAAAGGAGGAAAGAGAAAGGAGAAGAGAAAAGAAAAGAAACAAAAATAAAAGGGAAAGGAAAGGAAAACAAAAACAAAGAAAAGGAAAGGAAATAAAAAACACTGGAAAGTTAACCAGTTGACTAATGAATTCTTTAACTCTCATAGGCTTAATGCAGAAACCACCTAATTCCCCTAGTCTATGGGTTAATATTCGGCTGGAGGCGTCCCCCTTCGGCAATGGCTGCAGCCCCCTCCCCCGAGGATTGTCAAAGTTCCGATATTCGGGCAACCACCACTTCATATTCGGGCAGCGAGGAGAAAGAAAATCCACATATTATTTGGGCAGTGGGGTTCCGAGATAATTATCTATTTTCTGTATGTAACTTCTGTACATTTTCTCTTAGAAAAAAAAAAATAAAAAAAATTTGAAAAGTTGATATTTGGGCACAATGCGGCCCCCTTCGGCAAAGGCTGCAGCCCCCTCCCCCGAGGATTTTCAAAGTTCCGATACTCAAACAACCACCACATCATATTCGGGAAGCGAGGAAAAAGAATATCCACATATTTGGGCAGCGTGGTTCCCAGATAATAATGTAACTTCTGCATGTATCTTCTGTACATTTTCTCTACAAAAAGTTTTAAAAATTTACAAAGTTGATATTTCGGCAAAAAGCGTCAGCCCCCTCCTTGCGAAAATTGGCCTGTATGATAAAGATATCTACATCTGTAATTTTCTTGTATTATTATTTGTGGGGGGGGGGGATTAGGGTGCAGCATTTCCGTCGGCAAATTTAGGCGCACACCCTAAAATTTTGTCGGCAAATTTGGGTGTCACCCCCTCCATTCAAACTGTTCTAGCGACGCGCGCCCCTGATTTAATTTCCAACGCGTACGGTCGGGCAAAAGTTTATACCAATGGGGGGGGGGGGGGGGGGGGGGGGTCACATGACGCCTTCATGACCTAGTTTGAACTCATCGTACTCTCAATACGACGTCGTGTGGCCTTCGTGTGTCCTTCAGGAAAACTTCTTAATAAAAATTCACATCTTCGTGTAGCCTTCGTGTGTGGTTCGGGTGCCGTCGCGTGACCTTCTGTATATAGAGTACCGAAGTGCTGACGTCATATTTGCTCGTCGTCCAGGATACTGGTTCCAAACAACAGAGCCCGCGCATGAGGTTCACCGCGAAGGTTGGAGCAGGGCAATTTCAGTGTTTGGCGCTGGTGTGATCACCACGCCATTGTTTAGCACAAAATTGTTTAGAACCAGCAACCTTGACAACTTGGCCGGTATGACGTCACACTTCGGTACTCTATAGGCATCATCCTTGCTTCGGCTATTGGTTGGCTGTTGACCAAGATCGGGGCCAACTTCGCGCGAAATTGAAAATTCCATATTCGTATGGCCATCTTGTCTCAACTTCGGGACAGTGTGACGAAAATCAGCGCTGAACGCTCATTAGCATAAATCGAGAGATGGTACCTTCAAAATCAATATCCAATACCCTTTTCACATGAACTTATGAAGACCAATTTGGGATAAGTTATCGTTATCGTTATCGTGCAAGTGGGACGGGACCTTAACATTTGAATTGATATACAGGTCTTCACTAAACCTAACTAAAGTCTGTCGCACCAAGGCGTCATTTGTCTGACGTAGGACGGCGTCAGTGATTTGCATGATCTTTGACGCGCTATTGTAGGTGTCATCGTCCAAAATGTTATAGCAAAATGAACAGAGCAAACAACGTCTTGCATAAATAGCGTATGGGCTAATTACCTTCTCGTGCATGACTATTAATAGCGTCTTGTATGCAACCGGAATTAAATGGATCAATCACAAAAACTGACGACATTTCTACTGGTTGAATATAATAGTATTAAAGTGATTAAAATCGTCGTGCCACGCCACTGTAACCAGAAGAACTTTGCCATTGTCATCAGGCTCTTTCTGTATAAAATATTTACTAGATCATCTAAATAATTGTGTGCGTGGTAATAACCACTGAGTATGATTATCATCTTTGTAACAGTTGTTTCTCCACGGAGTATGATTATTTCAATATCAATTCCCAGGACCCATTAATCCAAGCTGGACAAAATGACAATAACCTCAGCATATCACGTGATAATGTGTACTCACTGCTATTGGCTGGGTTCTCATGAGCCTGGTGAATAGACATATACACTTAGTTGTCACCATTCTGAAGTATTCGCATTGATTGAACTTGGATTGCAGTATTCAGCGCTTCTGGAAATATTTAGTTGCTATACCACACCTCGGCTGGACGGATCTTGGAGAATTCAATCTGGATACTAAAATTGTATATATATTTTTCGGAAGTTAGGTTGCTTGTATACCCATCTCAGTTTTATGAAGCATTTTCTGTATAAAACACACTTTTTAATGAGATTTTACAGGAGTGATTTCATATCTGTAGTGCAGCATTAGTTTAAAGATTGTCACCAAGTATTTTTTCTCCCCGTTTATTGGAGCTTTGGAAAGGGAGTTTCATCATTACAAAAAGTAGAAGTCCATCTCTGGTGTTGGATTTCAAGACAACCACTATGGCGGGAGCAATCTCAATTCGTTTGAGAGCTTCACTTGCTCTTCTGGGATTTCTCGCTTTGGTAAGCTTTATCTCATAACGTGCTATGATTTAGATTTCTAACGACTAATTGTCACATTGTTACATGACTTAATTTCCATCGACTAATTTTCACATCATTCCCGTGATTTACATTTCTATTTACTAAATTTAACATTATTAGATGATTTTTATTCAACTAATTTTCAAATCATTCCATGATTTAAATTTCCATTGACTAATTTCACATAATTCCATGATTTACATTTCTATAAACAAATTTTACGGATTTGAAACAGATTTTTAAAACCAAAATGAAACTTATCTTGATAAAATTGATATATTTTTTTTATTGTAAATTTTTGATTGTATATCATCTATTTTAAGAGCATACCGATTTGCATAATTTTTTTTTGTTTTTAAGAATCTTTTATTACTTCCTTTTTCAAAATAACATTTTCACAATAATCAAGGTAAAATACACGAACAAATATATTCACATGCCAGTATCATTGTGCCAAATTATATAATAACAATGAGTAACCATAATATTTTACATGCATGTATTAAATAGTAAATTGTGCAAAATCTGGAAGTCTTTATTATGATAAAAAAAGGGGGAAATATATGAAAATGAAGATTAGAATACAAAAGGAAGAAATGAGAAAAAGAAAAAAAAAAAGGAAAAAGGCCCCCTCCCCATTGCCATTGTGTCCGTTGTTCCGCCACAGATTTTACAAAACTACAGTTCAGAATTTCATGATCTTCATGATTTTGATGTTATTAAGCACACTTAGCTCCCCATGTCCATCCCTACGTCCCGGAAATCAAAATTTTCCCATTTTCTAAGGTGTAATGAGAGGGTACCTCTCTCCAAAGCCAATTTTTTTCTCTTCTAATCGATTGTCTGATATCATTGCTTTAATTTTTTTTTCGGTCGGAGGTATCGCTTTTTTCCTACATTGAAAAGTCAGATATTTAACTAATAGAATAAGATGATTTACTAAATTTTCTCTCCCCACATTTTCCATATTAATTCCTAAATAAATTTTCTCCCAGTTTAAATCTTTCAAAAAAGGATACTTGAATTCAATGCTAACCTTTTCCCACATATTTTGAATGTGAACACACTCGTAAAACATGACTATATATTTACTCCTCTTTCTTACAATTGTTTTGAATACCCCAAAACGATACAAATGATGGTTTGTATAAATAATGCTATGTAACATTTTGAATTGAAATTCTCGTAGCTTGCTATTAAGAGTACATTTCCTTAAATTAGTAAATGCTCTTTCTGCATATAGGTATATTAAACGAATCTTTCAACTTACTCAGAACAGATGAATTTTCAGATTTGTTATCAAGTAATTGTAGATATAATCTTTTTGATGGGATTTCACTTAAGGGTATTACTCTGTCACCAACTACAAAGTTGATTTCTCCCTTATCTAATCCTATTTTCACCTCTTCTTTTCTCACCATTTTTTTCTTCCAATTATCTGGGATCATTCCAAAAATATATTTTAGTCGTGATATGTTCCATGTAAACAAACTTTTTCTTATGAAATAATCATCCGATCTTAATCTACCATTCTTTTCAATAATGTCCTCCAGTCGAAATATGCCTTTTGCAAAAAGGCTATGATCAAATATACTAGAACCACGACAAATTATATACTTAAAAGAAGTTCCTTTCCTTTAAAATCATCATACTCTTCTCTTAAATATCCTACTTCTAACCACGTATCTAATAACTCTGAATAAAATTGAGGTAGATCTATCCTTAACATTCCAACAAAGTAATTGCATTGAAAAATAAATTTTCCTCCATAAAGGTGCATTGCATATTCAAAATATTGTTTCCATGTCATTCGTTGATCTCCATTTAAGAGTCTCTTAACCCACATGATCCTTTGCACTTTGATAAATAATCGAAAAGCCATCTTTTTAAGCCCCTCTTTCTTATAATTTAAGAACAAGGTACTCCTTTTAATATTGTCTTTCCCTTTCCATAAAAATTCAAAACACATTTTGTCCAAAGACTGAAACACCGATTCTGGAACAGGGATGAGAGATGCTACATACACTAGTTTAGAATATATAAAAGGTTTCAATAATTGGATTTTCCCCATCAACGTTAGTCTCTCTGTTTCCACCATGTTAAGGACATTATTTTTCTCAGAATCTCTTTGTATTTCATAGACTCCTTTACATTTACATCTAAACTGAAATACACTCCTAGTATTCTAACGAGTGGTACCTCCTTTCCAAAAGGCAGCGACCTATTTGTGTCTTTAGTAGGACCTATCAGCATAATGTATGTTTTATCTTTGTTATATTTCAAACCAGACATATTATTATTCTTGAATTTTTCAATCAAAACCTCCAATCTTTTCAACGATTCCATGTTTCGAACAAAAAGTGTTAAATCATCTGCGTACAATATTTGTTTTACCTCAGTTGAACTACATCGAATACCTAAAACATGATTATCATTTCGTATCATATGTGCAAGAACCTCGATACATAGAATAAACAGATACGGTGATACTGGGTCACCTTGTCTTACTCCCCTTTCTATTCTAAAATAACCTGTTGAATTTCCCCCATTTAAAACACAAGAGCATTATTTTACATTACTTCGATCCATTTTTTTTTCTTTTAGCACTTTTTGTAAAAACATATGTGAAACCGAGTCGAATGCTTTCTCAAAACCCACTGCTACTAAAAATCCGGGTATGTTGTTATGCGTCGTAAAAAATAGCATATCATCAATCAACCTTATTGCTTCACCGATATTCCTATTTTGCATGTAACCAACTTTACCAAAATTACCTCTTCTAAAACTTCCTTACTTCTAATTGACAAAATTTTCGAAAGAATTTTATAATCTAAATTTAAAAGGATATTGGTATATAATTTTTGATTATTAATGGATCCTTCCCTTCTTTTTCAACCAAAGTAATTATCGCTTGCCTCTGAGATGCAGCTAACTCACCATGACAAAATGCTTCGTTCAAAGATCCTACAACTAAACCCCCTATACCACAGGCCAAAATATATTATAAAATTCCAGTGTTAAGCCATCATTACCTGGTGACTTATTAAGTTTCATTTGCTTTAGTGCTGCTAAACATTCCCCTTCCGTAATAATTCCTTCACACTGCTCTTTTGATTCTCGACTTAACTTAGGCAAATCTTTCAAAAAGAGATGCAACCCTGCATATATATCTTTTTCTAATATATCTGGCTTTGCATATAATTGATTATAGAATGTTTTAATTTCTTGATTAATTTCCTTCTCCTCACAACTTATACATTCACCCGTTACAAACAATCTCCGTATCATGCTTTTCTCTTTACTGGACTTTAGTAGCTGATTAAATTAATGAGAATTTCTTTCCCCATTTTCATTCATACCATGATGCCCTCGATCTTATTTTTAAGCCCTCGTTAGTGTAATCATGTAAGCCTCTCCGTTTACAATCTAACGATTCCAAAATATGGGCATCTGTCCCATCTAACAATAACCTTTCTAATTCCTGAATTTCGTTTTTCTAAAGTATCAATACATTGTCTCCTAACTTCTGCCTTCTGTTTAGAGTATTTTTGAGTAAACCTTCTTATTTTCATTTTAATAAAGTCCCATAACACTCGCTTGTCATTTATTTCTGATTTAAACTCACTTTTTAGCCGAACTATCTCCTGTTTCATTTGATTAACATATGTAATGTCATTGCATAAGCTACTATGAATGTCCGTTTTTCTTTTCATTATTCTTACTTTTCATAAAGAAAAACACATTTATTGATGAATGATCTGATGCAACAGACGGAATAATTTCGGATCTTGCAATATACCCCTCTAAGCATTCGGATATGATCCAGTAATCCAAAAGACTCTGCATAAAAGGATTTAAGATTATATGTATCCATAAACTCATCCATTTGTGCATTAAAACTATTTTGAACTCTATGTAAAGAATTCCCCATATAATCTAAATCGAAATTCCTTATCATATTAAAATCTCCTATTATTATTGAGCTTTTATTTATATTTACTTTATCTATCTCTCGTACTATTTTACATAAAAGTTGTCTTTGCTCAGCTTCTTTATCCCTGGTGGGAAAGTAAACGTTACACTGAATAACATTCAACTCTTGAATGACACATTGCAGTATGATATATCTACCTTCTAAATCCTGGACAATATTGTTAAACTTAAAATCTATTGGGGGTTTATTAAGGTTAAAACGCCTTTACTAAAGTATGATTTGTACCGTGGCTGAAAAAGCACGGGCCATTCCACATTGAGCCCCATCTATCTTCAACATCCTTGGTGCTGTATGTTTCTTGCATAAAAACAATACCTGCTCTTTTTTCTCGACACCATGATAATACTCTTTCTCTTTTACTAATATCTCTGATCCCTCTAAAATTGATGCAGAAACAATTGCATGATATATTAAAAGCTTTACATTCCTCCATCATTTTGAGGAAGTATGGATCAACTGAAGCTTCCGCATCAGGATGGACATCGGGAGCAATGGCACAGCATGGCAATTGTTGACTTCCAAAACATTGCGTACAAAACTACTTACTTCAAAATTTCTGAACATTATAAAAAAAAATGGGCAGAACAACAAGCCAATGATCAAGGAAGAATGAGAGAGAGGAAGAAAAAGAAAGAAAGAAAAAAAAGAGGGGGCAGAAGCTCTGTATAAGAAAAATGTATATATATATATATATATATATATATATATATATATATATATATATATAAGGGAAACTTGACCTCGATTTACAGGACCCTTCTTCCTCCATTAAGAACAAAACAGCAAAAGAAGGAGGAAAAAAAATCATTTTAAACTTAATAAGCTTGGTCGCTTCATGATTGATTTAAACCAAGGTGATGCATGAGTATATATATAACTCTATATGGTACCTTAGCAGGACAGTGCTTTGTTAGGAGCATTGTCTGAATGTCCTGCTAATGTCCGCGAGTGTCCTGCTAATGTACAGCAATGTATTGTGACGGAATAAACCTCATTGTTCACTGTCCCGCTAACGTACCATCCAGTGATATATCACTAACAATGCACATGTAAACAAAAGGGGAAAAATACACTGTGACCAACTATACTTCATATTATTTACAATAGGAATATCCCAAACTTGGTCATTGCCGAGATAAACATGTTATGTGGCAATTGGGTTCTGTATAAAAAGCATTGACAAAACAAAATGTTATACTGAGAATAAAAAAGAGTAAAAAAGTACAACACAGCCATTAACAGTGAACCTGTTTACAGAATAATTAGATCGGCAATGGTCAAATCAGATTCAAACTCATGACAGCTGTTTACACCTTGCAATGAAACCTGAAATTATATATTAACATGCAAATTTCTTTCTTGGAACGACATTTAATATCACCAGTATTATGACCCTCAAAAAAAAAAAAAAAAAAAATGGGTATACCCTTGTAAAAAAGTACCATAGTATGTAATATGACGGTAATTCAACCAAATTACGGTCATTTGGTCAGATTACCGTCATATTACCATGGGTACTATGGTACTTTTTGGCTTTGAATGTCAATGCAAATCTTACAAAACCACAATTAATGCATTGAAAATACAATTTGCATATAAACCAAGCTAACTGTATAAGCTTCCAAATTCGGCACAATAGGGCCCCAACAAGATGTGAACTTCCAGAAAATTCGTAATTCAGGATATTCACCCCTTACAGGTATATCCAGAATGCATGACCCGATGTATCAGTGATTAAAGAAACTATCTCTAAACAGAATACTGTCTTTTGCAAACTACAGGAATGCCTTTATCTGTCTACTTTAGGACAGAAGGAAATTAAAGAACTACACAATCGGAGCATTCTCTCAATATTCCGTATAGACTAGACCTAATCATGGTTATTGTTGGTTTGGCCAATCAGAGGAGTAAAAACAGGAATTTACATGTAAGCCATACAATGTGAACTTTCAAATTCGTAAAAATTTCAAAGACGTTACAGGAATATCTGAAGTTCTATTACCTTCAGCTAATATCAACAATTGAATGGAGTTCTCACTTGCCTGAATAATTATGCAAATACCAAGAATCAAAACCCTGGTGGATACATTGACTTCCTCATTTGGTCAGTGAGCGTGCTGGGAAAAAAGCACGCTAAGTGGCCCCTCCCCTCAAATTCCGCCCAGACTAGGCTTCTGAATGAATGAATATATTCACCCTGACCTGAAATTTAAATTCTATGCCCTATTAGTTTTATACTTGAACATGCAAATTATTACAATAACAAAACCTCTAAATGGATGCCTTAAAGTAATGTCAGTTTATTTAAGACAGTACATGTATAGACCTGATAGATGAAAGGAATTTTCCACCATTACGCAAAATTTTATTGAAATACTTTCTCCCCGATTAGGCCAGTATACGCAAGCTGAAAGAAAGAAAATATGCGATATGCCTCTTCCCCTCAAATTCCGCCTAAATATGCCTCATGGTCTGTTAATTTAGCTAAATAGAGGAACAATATACACTTATGAACATGGCGAAAAAAGAAGCGGACAAAATATACAGCTCCTCATTGGACCTTCCACAATTGCTCTGGTAGACAAAAGAACGTCCCTTGATTTCTATTATATAAAGGTATGTAGAATAGGTGTCACGTGCATATTCACCTGTTCTACTATTTTACATAATAGCAATGAAGGGATGTTCTTTTGTCTACCAGAGCAATGTGGAGGGTACAATGAGGAGCTGTATATTTTGTCCACTCTCTTTGTCATCCTGTTCATAGTGATACAAACTCAATTTGAATGACATATTTTTTACATAAATATGTGATCCCCACTACATCCGACCGACTGTTCACCCTGTTGGCTGTAGCTATCACTGACTTTTTGAATGGATATGTAAATGTAACAAGTTCAAAATCCCCGTATACTGATACCTTTTAAGTATTGTCATTCTGTTTCGCTAGCCTGAATGAATGAAGGAATCTAAATAATTCATGCGAACTAAAAGAAAGGATTTAACTCAATGTGGCCCCTCCCTTCAAAATTCTTCCGCCCAAACTAGGCCTCACCAAAGAGTTTAAATACGAAGAGTGCTCAGTGCCGAAATAAAGCACGCGTATAAATTATATTGTGGTACATGTCGATCGGCCCAGAGGGAAAGGTTATAGTCTTAATCAAGATGTTTGTATTTTGTATTTTCTTTATTTTTTTCTTCTTTTTCTGGACAGCGCTTTTGCCTTTTGGTAAAGCCGTAACTAAAGGGCATAATCTTGACATTGTCCCTTCAAATACAAACTTATGTCCCAAAACAGATAGGAATCAACTCTAACTGCACCAGGGAGGAGAGGGAGAGAGTTGGGAGGGGGGCCTCGGACTAGATGTTTGTATTTTTATTAAAGTTATTTGCTATGAAATTTCTATTAATATTTATGTGATGATGGGGGGGGGGGGGGGGTCCAAATATGTTCCCTGATATTAAGCTCTATATGAGCAAACACTGCGATATCTGACGGGAATGTCGAGAAAAGTTATTTAAAAATAATAATGTGCTATCTTTATTTTTCTATTAAATCAGAATATTTCATTTGATATGATTTATGGAAATTAAAGGGATTAGAGACCTGCAATGTAATTTTATTAGCCTTATTCTTTTAAAATTCAAGACAGAAAAGGCTTTAATAAAATGAGATTGCGTGCGAGCATTTCCTTATATAAATATAAAGATTACATTAAGAGTGGCGTATCCAAGATTATATATCCAGGAATGTACGTGCCCCTATGTGCTAGCCAAAACCAAATCTGACATATCTTAGTTACACATCGAATGAAAGGAAATGTGTACCCCCCGCACATAAAGAATATGAAAACTGTGATAATTTTTTTCCTTGCTTGTCCTAAAATTTAAAATAGAATGCATCTAATGCATTCCTGGATACGCCACCAATATAACCAAGTTACGATAAGTTATTTGTAATATTCTGCTGTAGAAATGTGTGACGACAGGCGAAGAAAACAGTATAGGGGCTTGCTCCGAAGCCATCACCAACGCAATAGGGCCTTTACCGATTGTACGAAAAGGGGGATGGCCTCTGTGTTTTGAATTGAATTAACTAGTAACCAACAACATAGCAGCTGATGATATAATTTATTTATTACCAGTCCTATTCTGTCATTGTAGGAATATCCCATTACTTTTGCCCCAGCTCTCTTTGTCTCTCTCTCCTCCCCCCTCTCATTTTTCTCATACTCTCTTTTCTCTCTTACAACCGATCTGTAAAAAATGACTCAAATAGAATTGAGGAAAAAATAATGATCTCTTATTTGTTTTGTGTTTTTATTAGGAAATCAACAGAAATCACAACAAGTGATTTACATGATTAAAAACAAAATCACTGAGCAAAAAAAAAAAAAAAAAAAAAAAAAAAACCCAAACAAAAACAAACAGTAAAAATAAAGCAATTGGAACAAAATAAAAAAATAAAAAAATAAAAATGATCTCTTAGTGCTTCCCCCAATCTTTCAATTTAATGAGATCGACAACCAACACTATGCAATCATATTCTTCACATCCATGACAGAATAGCAGGGGCGGATCGAGAGGGGGCGAATCGGCCGCGGCCCCCTTCTTGAAACCCAAGTTGGCATATACGGGCTCTTGCCTAAATTGTGAAAAAACCCGAGCACCAAATTTAGTTTGGAAGCCCAAGAGGCTAACAATGTCGTTTTATTAACCCTCCGAGAAAAACTTGTAAAAAGGCCCACCCCGCAAGACTGACGTGACAGTCCAGGCATGGATCAGTGGCGGATTTAGGAGGCTTTTAAATAAAATTGTACCCCCCTTTTAGAACGGATAACTTTTTTTGCTTGCCAGAGAATTATGGAGGAAAACTGGACTCATAAATCTGATACCCTACACCCCGGCCTCCACTGAGCGACTTTCGGAGGGCTGGCGAGAAGATAGAAACGCCACCGGCAACGCCACCACCTCGATCGTGATCGCAAAGGGGTAGACCAAGCCTAGATCGTGCTAGACACCTATCATGTCTATGCATCTATTCCGCCCAGCTATTCCATGCTGCTTGCATGAACATCAGCCATTAGGCTAGGCGTAATGCGGTGACAGAACATTGATTATACGAATTTATGAATTTAACACATTGAATTTTGCCTCTGGTACATTAGAAATATAATAGTGAACTGGAATTTAGTTAGAGTTTCTTCTAACCGGCTAGGCTGGGTTTGCTTTCGGGCGGACGTACGTCTGCTACATGGTCGTCTGCTAGTGCACGATCTCACTGGATGTCGTCGACTCACGTGATCGGTACACGCCCACATTAGTTCATCGATAACAAATTAATGGAATGCACGTGTAGTATGGCAAATTATTATTTTTTGGTCGAAAGCATGCATATTCTCGGGGATTTATGGGGGGTTTATTGGACTCATCGAGCCTCAATTATACCCTTTCAGAGCTTTAAATTTCATGTAAATCACATTTTTCATAATTTCAAATAAATACTAGGGGAATTAAAATCATTTCAAAACCCCTGTTTTCATGTGTTAACCTATGGGAGTTGGAAGGCCAAAAGCATGCATATTCCCGGGGATTTATGGGGGGTTTACTGGACTCATCAAGCTTTCATTATACCTTATCAGAGCTTTAAATTTCATGTAAATTACATTTTTTACATTTTCAAAGAAAAACAAAGGGAATTATAATCATCCTAAAATTCCTTGTTTTCGCGTGTTAACCTATGGCAAGCGAGACGTTTTTGGTCAAAAGCATGCATATTCCCGGGGATTTATGGGGTGTTTACTGGACTCATCAAGCCTTAATACCTTTTCAGAGCTTTAAATTTCATGTAAATCACGTTTTTTATATTTTCAAATAAAAATTATATTAATTATAATCATCCTAAAATTCCTTGTTTTCGCGTGTAAACCTATGGCAGGAGAGACTTTTTGGGGGTAAAAAGCATGTATATTCCCGGGGATTTATGCGGGGTCTATTCAACTAGTTGAGTCTTAATTATACATTTTCAGAGCTTTAAATTTTATTCAAGGCACATTTTCCCAAATTCTGATTTAATTCTGCGGGAATTATAATCATTCAAAAATGCCCGTTTTTGCGTGTTAACCTATGGGAGATGGAAGGCCAAAAGCATGCATATTCCCGGGGATTTATGTGGGGACCTTTTGAGCCTTCATTAAGCCTTTTCAGAGTCTCAAATTACACGTAAGCCACATTTGCACTCAATTCAAGGTAATACTAGAGGCATTGGCGGATCCACAGCCGGCCCGTGCCCCCCCCCCCTTTCGGAAGAGAAGTATGAATTTTTACCATAGACGATTCGCCATTTTCGCGACTGTGCCCCCCCCTTTTAGAGTGCTTGTCAGGGAATTATGGAGGGAAACTGGACCCCATAACCCCTTACTAAGCGATTTTTGAAGGTTTGGCGAATTTTTTTTTTTCGTCTCTACCCCCCCCCCCCCCCCCCCCCCACTGAGCGACTTTTCGAGAAGCTGGCGAGACGAAAAAAATACGGGTCTACCTTTTCCACAAACTTTCATTTTTGTGCCCCCTCTTTTACTAAATCCTGGATCCGCCCCTGCTAGAGGAACTATAATCATTTTTAAAATCCATGTTTTCACGTGTTAACCCTATGGCAGATGACTGTCAAAAAGCAGGCATCATCCAAGGGATTCATAGCGGCATTTATTGACAAAAAAGGTTCAAGAAATGTTTTTTTAACTATCCATCCTTTTTCTCGTGCAAAAATCAGACTTCAAAAAGATAGAGTAAGATATGAAATATCACGTGTTATACCTATGGAGAACGTATTTTTCCGAGTCTGTTTTTAACACAGCAAATTATGCCTCCAAATGTACTACGGAAGTAGGTCAGAGTACTCTGTCTTGATACTATTTAAAGTCTTTGGCCTCACTGTCTGCCACAGGCTACATGTATTTAACCAACCTAAGGAGGGAAGGAAAAGAAAAAAAATATTGTTTTTTCTTTTTTTTGTTTCCCTTTCTAAAAAATTATATAGCTTTTGCACAATAATTAGTCGTTACATGTGAACTTTCAAAGTTCACATGTTCACTGACGGCAATCGATGACTTTGTTTCACCGGTTGCATATATTTCAGCCAACGTCATACTAATTTTGTTATAAGATGCATTAATTTTTCTTTGGATAAAAGACCTTTTGTGAGGCTTTAAAATATTTCTTTGATAGCAGTGACAATGATGAAGATGAAAATGATTGATCACTTCATTGCTACAAAAGGATTATATGTTTGAATTCGGATCACAGTATTCGGCTCCACAGGAAATATTTAGTTGCTATACCACATCTCGGCTGGACGGATCGAGGAGAAAAGTGTAGTGATACTTTTCTCGAGTTGGGTTGCTCATAACTAAACTTTATCAACATTTCATCCCAGTCTTAGAAAAGCATTTGTTGGGCAATGAAAGATATTGCAAAAAAACACAAAGAGCTGAAAACAGTTGAGATTTAAAGGAGTAAAAAATAAACTTTACAAAAAAAAAACAACAAAACCACCTCGGAACAAGGACAGTGTGACAGGTGGGGGGATTAGGAAGGGAGGGGGGGGGGGGGGTGGGAAAGGTACAGGATCTGGAAGGTTTTACTTAATCTATACATTTTACTACACAGGTAAACAAAAAACAGCGGCCGGGGGATCAATGTCCATAAAAAAAGCAATTAGCAATTTTTTCAATTTATCATTTTTTGTTCGATTGTCAAGTATCATCTCTTCGTTTGAGTGTACTCAAAATTTTACTCTCTCGTATATCTAAAGGGAGGGAATTCCAAAATTTAGGAGAAGTAGATATAAAAGTATTCTGTGTTAACGTGGTACGAGTTCTTGGCAAGTGATGCTGCGTTTCTCTTTTTTAAATTGCTACCCAAACCATAAATACGATACATGTCAAGGCTAAAAGAAGAGCGCCAAGGCAATCATAAAAGATAATTATCTATCCCAAATTTGATTACTATGCGTGATAAGATGCTTAATTTTTGCGTCGTTCCATAGCAAAGATAAAAGAAATCCACAAATTAAAACTATGTAAAATCCCTATTAATGGGCTTCAATGTAAAGGATTGGTAGCCCTTCGTCGCTTTATTCCCTCGCATAAAAGATCTAGTTTGATTTTGCCTCCTCCCCATTCAAGGGTAAATGAGTATTGAGTTTTAAAAGGTTAAAGTAACGTGACCGCCTACTTGATATGGTCCAGCGGTTTTGGTCATTACTGATTCATGGTAAAGAACATCATCCATAGTGTGTCCCAAACAGTGGCGTATCTACGGGGGGGGGGGGGGGCACGTGCCCCGAGCGGCACTTGAAGGGGCGCAAAAAACGCAAAAGGGAGAAAGATAAAAAGGTGTAAAATAAAGAGAAGTGATAATCCTTAAGGGTTATGCGCCCCCAATCTGCAGGGTAAATGCATTAGAAATAGAGTTTTTGAGGGTTTAAAATGCGAAAATTTGTAAAGCTCGGTCGCTTTGATCACTCGCATAGATATTTCCTTTCAGGATCTCGTAATTTCGCTTCCCCAATATATAGTTCTTCAATAGTTTCTTTTTGTAAGGGTTCAAAATTTGAAAAATAAAGATAAAGATAAAGATAAATTGTAGTTGCTTTGATGGCTATCATGTAAGTTTCATCTGCCTCTTGCTAACTTTGCGACAATATGCAATCAATTACCACCTCTTGATCTTAACTTACTCCCGGCATACCTACCTGCAAATTCCCCTCCACCTACCATCTATCGGGGGCAAATTTTGTCTGTTCTGAGAAAACTAAAAACCAATAAATCAATTCATCACAATGACTTACCTTCTCGCCTAGTCAAAGAGTTTGCTGTGGAACTCGCAGAACCTTTGACATACCTTTTCAATAAATGCTTACTGGAAGGCATTTTCCCAAAGGAATGGAAAACATCGTCCATCACTCCTGTACCGAAGGACAAAGAAATAAGCTCTTTCGACCAGCTAAGGCCTATATCTCTCACCCCGTTGTTCTCGAGAGTACTTGAATCATTTATCGCAAAGTGGGTAGTGGAGGATATATCGAACCATGTTGATAAGAAACAGTTTGGGAATGTCAAGGGTTGTTCAACTACACACTACCTTGTCTACTTGCTAAAGTTTGTGTTGGAAGGCCTTGATAAACCTGGCCATTATGCCTATCTTACTACCATTGACTTTACTAAGGCGTTTGATAGGGTAAATCATTCAGTTGTAGTCAAGAAACTCATCCTGTTAGGTGTACGCAGATCGATCATCCCAATTATTTGCAGCTTTCTAACTGCACGCACTCAGAGCACCAAAGTCTGTAATTACTACTCTCCCCTACTAGAGGTATCCTGTGGCGTACCACAGGGTACCAAGTTGGGTCCGGTTTTGTTTCTGATTCTTGTTAATGATGCTGTGAATGATTGCGAGAATCGATGGAAATACGTTGATGATTTAACACTTGGAGAAATTGTGAAGCGTAATGCTGAACCTACATTGCAATCTGTATTAGATCGTCTTTCAGTATGGTGTAATGATAATGATGTGCTCCCCAAACCATCCAAATGTAACCTCATGACCATATCATTTTTAAGGAACTTAAACCCCAGGACTGACTTCCAGCTTAACTCAACTCAACTCAATGTCGTTCAAAATCTCAAACTACTCGGAATCACAATTCAGAATGATCTAAAATGGAACTTACATATCTCAGATATTGTGTCAAAAGCATCCAGAAGATTGTACACACTATGTATCCTTAGGAAATCTAAGGCAAGCCTGGTGGATATGGTAACTGTCTACACTACGTACATAAGACCCATACTCGAATATTGTTCCCCTGTTTGGCACACCTCAATTACCCTAAATGAGAATAATAAATTGGAATTTGTTCAAAAGCGGGCCCTCAAAATAATTGTAGGCTATAACGTGACTTATGCCAATGCCCTTGCCATAACTAAACTCACTACTCTATCTGATAGAAGAGATTCCCTTTTGCTAAGCTTTGGACAAAAAATCAAAAACTCTGATCACCACAAACACCTTCTTCCCGTCCCTAGATGTAATTCAAATTTAAGACAGCTTCGTAACATGACTGGCTTCCCTACAATTAAATGCAATACAGAGCGATATCGAAAATCCACCATCCCTCACCTTGCCAGAATCTTGAAATAAACTCCCCCCACGCTTTGCATCCCAAACATTTTCACTTCTCAGATTCCATACCTAGATGTAATGACTCATTTTACATGGTTATGGCTTTCTAACTTGGTTATATTTGTGTATTGCTCCCAAATCTTCTCCTCTCTATCTATCTCCTTCCTTCTTTCTCTTCCCTTTTCTTTCCTATTCTTTACTTTTTCTTTCTTTCTCTCACTTTTCACACTTGTTATCTTATTATTTGTGTAGCGTAAATCTTAGTATTTTTGTTTTGCTTCCAATTATGTATCTTTTCATATATTTGATGTGATTCTATTGTATATATGCACATATATATCTGATTGTAAATTGACCCCTTCAGCCCCTGTGCTGCTGGTCACTCATCATATACCATAATAAATAAATAAAATATAAATAAATAAATATTGCGCCCCCAATAGAGGATAAAATGTATAAAACAGCATTTGCAAAGGTTCAGCATTTGAAAGAAATCTCAACTTTCGGTCGCCTTGCTAATTTCCTCGACAATTTCTACAGGATGTTCGTTAATTTTGCTCCCAATTTTAGAAGGGAGAAAAATAGAAAACCGTTTATCAATGTACAAAATCCGAACTTCTCTACCGTTTCAGTGGTAAATTGCAAAATTTCCTGGGTAAAATGCGCAAGAAATTGCGATTTTTTTTAGGGTTATAAAAGAAAAAAAGAAAAAATGAAAAAAAAAAAAAAATTGCCGCTCGGTCGCTTTGCTCGCTCGCTTGTACAATAACTTAGATCAGTTCGGGTACGGGGGGGGGGGGGGGGGGGGGGGGGCAACTTCATTGTCTGCCCTGGGCGCCATAATCCGTAGATACGCCACTGGCCCCCAAATAACATTTTCTTCAAAAGCTCGAAAAGAGTGCATTAATATTGTTTAATGTTTGAAAACGAGAAGAATAAAAATACACAGGGGCGGCGATCCGGGGGGGGGGGGGGGAGCACGTCCCCCATGAAATTTTGAAGACTGAACAAAAAAATGTATAGCAAATAATGAGTAAAGTATGCAATAACCTGTTTAGGCTCTTTACTGCTCTAAAATGCAAACTTTCGTTAATTCGAAATTTTCTCGCTTGATCGCTACGTTAATCTACGTAATCCATCTCCAATCTAATTTTTAAAAACTTTTTTCCCCTCCACAGGGATTTTATTGATTTTCAAATCAGCATGAAATATGTACTTGAACAACAATTTTGCTACAAACAAATCTACATGTACATTGAAATCAATGAACTGTCAAGTTAAAGAGAAAGTCCACCCCGATACCAACTCGGCTTCAAAAGAAGCAGGAAGACTAAAAAAAACACAAAAAAAAAAAACAGATCAACGAAAGCCCGAGTAAAATCCGATAAGAAATAAGAAAGCCATAAATCCCCGAAACTGAAACCAATCAAACACAAATAAAACACAATTCGGCAAACCCCGCGATGTCCTCCCCCACCCGCCCCGCACCGAAAAAAAATCACAAATTTCCATTTTCTTCAAAGAAAACATTCCACCACACAAGCACCCCAAACAATTATTTTACGTATACGAAAGTGGTCAGCTGTCTTTCCTACTGTATCGAGAATGATAAAGCGTCTGGGCAAGAACTGAAATCGAACTTCTGTCCACACATCTGAAACGCATATTGAAAATGATTAAAGCACATTTGTGCGATGTTTCATGCATAGGCAAGCTTAACCAGCATACCACTAAAAACGGTCGATTTATTATGCAATTTAGTCTGGGTGGTTGGTTCCTTGGCGAAACTAAACAGAATCAACTAAAACATTATGTGAAGAAGGAAACCAAATCTTTGATTTTTCGCTTTTTACTAAAAACAAACCTTCTGTAATCTGAATGAATGTGCAAGTGCTAATACGACACTACACCCTCAATTGCTGACTCAAGATGTTAGCAAAATTAGAATCTTTCACGTTCAACCCTTTGTGGAACAATGGTGGCCATCTCCCACTGTTTTTGAATTCCCTTTTTTTGTAATTCACATGGTTGAGAGATTCAAATAGTTATCACATTTTCATGATTATGTACGGTAGTTCAGAGACTAGAAACCATAATCATTGTAATGCAATCTTATTTAGAAATCGATAAAGGGGGGAGGGGGGCGGAATCCTCCCCATTACCTAAAAGGGGTGTACGTGTGTGTGTGTGTGTGTGTGTGTGGGGGGGGGGGTTGTGGGGAGGGGAGAGATATGCACCTGCTTTATCCTATTCTTGATACGCCACTGATATTCTTACTTCGCTTACTTCGGAAACATTCATTTTGTCTTTACCTTCTTTTGATTCAGATGCAGGGAGTACCAATATATATGTCAGAAACACAGTGCTACCAACTACGTCTAGGTAAGATCTCCTTTCATAAAATACTTTTGTGAATCAAACTATGTCGTTATTATTCACAACTTGAAAATACATCTTCTTAGAACACCTTTCAGAATTGGAAACATAAATATAATTTTACTATGACAATTATCTTCTTTCGTTTTTTAGAGAGAAAGGGAGCTCTGAATTAAAGACATAATTGACAATATACTAATACATTTGTTCAGGTTATTAAGTAACTTTGGGCGAAAATTGTTTTACAAAAATTTATATTTGAATCGTTCAGCGTTCAAAATCCTTACTTTAAGTTTCCACAAAACAGCGCCATCAATACCGCCAAACATGTTGCCTTAAGCCTGGTGCACACGAGGCATTATTCCACTACCCGTCAATTACGCCAGTGTTCAATTCATGCCACAAGTTAACATTTAGCGGTATTGCCCCTGCACATGATGACGGCTGCGCCCAGTTGTGAGACAAGTATTCTGTAGACACTCATTGGTTTGTGGCATAGCCAGGATTTTTCAATAAGGAGGGGGGGGGGGGGGGGAGCAGCCGTGAAGGATCAACTAAGCGAAGGAACATAATTATAGAGACTTGGTCGTCTCCCAGGGTGAACCGTGAAGAGAATATAAATTTTTGTTTCCGGAAATCAATTTTCGGAATTATGTCATTTTCTAAGTAATCCATGCATAAGGTATTGGAGAAATTCTAAATCCAGGCTAACACTAGGCATCATTTTGATTGCGTCAGTATCTGCGCTAATATACCCTGTAATGGCAATGAACCCATACGCAAGTTATCAAAAAAAGAAGAAGAAAAAAAAAAGCCCAGCATACACGAGGCATCATAAGGATCTAATGCTCATAAGCTAATTACTTGGATCTGGCCGATCAAAGGGTGACCCCACTGCTAGGATACAGAATGTGTACGGTTTTCATATTTTATCACCCACCAACCTCATTGCGTGTCTTGTCACACGGAATATGAGAGACACATACTTGTTACATCTTATTATGCAGTGCACAACGTCTTTTATTAAAGATCATTCTTCTGAAAATAGATGTCCGTTTTGGCCGTACACCTATTTGCAATATTTGCGGGCATCTGGTTCCTCTGCCCCCTCCGGAGCTCATGATGTTTTGTAAACTTTTATAATCCACAAGTGCCTGGGCTACATTTAAACTTCGACTTTAATAACAAAGCTACGTTGAGCCATTATTAACGTATGGCAATTCATTATCAAATTCATCCTTTCCGCCATGTTTTCCTTACATGGAAAGTATTCAAAATGAAAGCAAACGTATGTCTTCTTCCCCCTTATTAGTTGATATAGTTAGTGGTGGATTCGGGATGGGGGATAGAACCCCCCGCCCAATGTGTTTGCCTGCTCTTTGTAGGAAGTTTTAAGGGGCTCTTTCGGGTTGTGCGTTTTTAATAAAAATTTGGTTAAAAGAGTATGTAGAAATGTGATTACCATTATTTTATATTTTTTTCTCATAATTATTATAGTGATGGTGATGATAACCATAATGATAATCATGATGATGATGATGATTATAAAAATATCAATAATACTAATAACGGTCTCCCCGCTCAATTTACAATGAATTAGTAATTTGTTCATTAAATTTAATGTGAAGAGAATTTAAATTCACGATAATTGTGATCGCCACCGCAAATTGTCATTCGAATTAATTTTCGTTCGTTCAAAGTCATTATTCTTGCAACCAGCTCCTCAACTGAGTCATGTCTGTTTAAATAAGGAGAATACGATTTAACGAATGATCATCTAAATTTCATTTTCTTTCGTTCAAATTTGTTATCCGTGCCAGAAATTCCTTAAATGAGTCACCTAAATTTAGATAAAGAGCATGCAATTCAAGGGATGGGCATTCGATGTACTTTCCCTCGTTCGAATTCATTATCCTTGCAAGAAATTTTTAAAATGAGTCATTAACATTTAAACTAGTAGCAATAAATTTAGGAAATGGGCATTGGAAATCAGATTCCGATTGCCTCGGCTTTTCTTCGGTCATTCAAATTCATCAAATGGCAAGCAAGTTTTGAATAGCTGCATTCGATTTAACATGAATAAGTAAACATGCAAAGGTTAAAAAGACAGACCCTCCAGAATGTATAAAAGAGAACACTGATGAAAAAGGATGAAATTCCAAATCATATTGTTGTTGTAAACAATATCAAAATTGTGAAAAGTTTTCAAAAATGATGACTTTGTATAGGCCTATGAGGCAACAAGAAATCCCATAAACAAAAAGGGGATATATGACACATCAATCCTATGCAAGTCTGTTAAGGCTATTGTTTAAATGTGCGATAAAATTGAGATGCATTATACTGTTCCACAGTTCATAATGGCCGAGTACCAACACGCACTGTTTGATAAATAGGACGGTTTTCTCTTCATTCATTATTTTTTTTTAAATTCGGGGATGACTAAAAAGAGGGGGAACGTTACAAACTACTGCAATGTCAATAACCTAAACATTTTAAGTAATTTGAGTTAATTTAATTTTCAAGATTATATCGTTATATATATGTTTTTCTCTGTTATACCTATCCATCTTCATTCATTTCATAGATACTTTTGATAGCCCATGCGATCCGAAATTTCCGAACTGTACACAGGGCTCACTATACACCATCCAGGTCACCCATGCTAACGTGACGGTCACCTCCTTGATTGATCTCTCTAATGAGGGGTTAGGCAGTGATACACACACTGTGGATGCCACGGAAGCAGCTAACAGCATTGTTCACTGTGACACCTACACTTGCGGGAGTCTGGCCTATATCCTACTAGCTAACTACTCTACTCAGTACTGCTTTGGGGCTGCAGCAGGCTCCTATCCACCTTCTTTCATTTACATCAATGCAGTCGTGTATGTAGAATACACAGGTAATGTATGAATTCAAGAATTTTACCTTATAGACATGTATGAATTAATTGACAATAATTGACAATAATTGTTATTTTAACCACTTTGATATTCTTCTCAGTTGTGGTTACAGCTTACATCCTTCAAAAATCACATGGGCCTGTAACACGAAGATAATTTATCTACTGGTTGCTATTTTGTAATTGATAATTATGTGCAATCAAACCCCAAAATTGATTGTACGATTAATTGACTGAGCGTAGGATCAATAGCTAAGCTTTGTGTCACGGGACCCAGATATATACTGTATCAGTGAGGTGAGGTTGTAGAATACACATGTAACATTATTTATGGATGCATGATGTTAAAGCATTGGCACTGACCAGTTTACAACTTACGAGAGCCGTTGCCAATACCCCTCTATTTTAGCTGTTCCCTATTTCAACTTAGTAATTAAATCGCTGGCAATGGTGTTAACTTTTTAGTACAGTCATATGATTCGGTGTGCGTCATACAAGGAATGTATTGTGATGAGATTGTAATGGTTTGAGTCAACTTATAACTAAACCCACTCGAACAACATCGGCCACTTCATCATTAATAGACCATGTAATCAGCAGTAAAGAAGAAAATATTTGTCAAAGTGGTGTTATTGAAATTGGCCTAAGTGATCATTTGTTAACCTACTGCTCTAGGAAGCTAATAAGACCTGTATTCAGAGCGCATAGAAATATAAATATTCGGTGTATGAAAAACTATTGTATAGATGATTTTAATAATGTTTTATCTCGAGTCAATTGGTCTGACATATTAGAATGTAAAGAAGTAAATACTGCGTGGTCAATTTTCAAAAATATTTTCATGTCTATAGTTGATAAATGTGCTCCATTAAAACAAGTAAGGATTAAGCAAAGAACCGATAAGTGGATGAATGCTGAACTTATTTCGTTAATAAGACAAAGAAATATAGCTTTTAAAAGAATGAAAAAGGATTGTGGTAATTTAGAATTAGAAAAGAAATATAAACTTTTACGTAATTTGGTGCAAAGAAAAGTAAGACAGGCTAAAGATGAATACTTCCAAAATCAAATTGATGAGCATAAAAATGATTCTAAAAAGTTGTGGAAGAATCTGAAAGATTTAGGTTGTAAAAACAAACAAAAGCATATTAAAGAGAATGTTATTACTATCCAAGGGGAGTTATGTCATGATAATATGAGGATAGCGAACGAATTTAACAATTATTTCACAACTGTGGCAGAAAAATTAGCTAGTAATCTGCCAGATAGCAACGCAAAAGAATTTGGAACGGACAGTGTTAAATTACAAAAATTATACGACACTAAGGGTGTGTCGAAATGTTGTTTTCCCTTTTCTCCTGTCAAAGAAAAGTTTGTTTTAGATGAATTAAATAAGTTGAAAATATAAAAAAGTACCGGGCTTGACTTGGTACCTGCCAGATTTTTGAAGGATGGAGCTAAATATTTGTATAAACCTTTAACTTACATTATTAACTTATCTATCTCAACTTCCACCTTCCCTGATGAAATGAAAATTGCAAAAGTAACACCCCTTTATAAAAAGAAAGATAAAACTAATGTTAGCAATTATAGACCGATTAGCGTTTTAAGTATAGTCTCGAAGGTCCTAGAGAAATGTGTGTATGTCCAATTAGAGAACTACTTTCAAGAAAACAAAATAATATACGAATTTCAATCTGGTTTTAGAAATGGTTATTCCACTGAAACTTGTCTTATTCACCTGTTAGATTTTGTCAGGAACGAAATTTCCCAAGGACGTCGGGATGGTTCTTCTTGACTTGCAAAAAGCCTTCGATACCGTTAACCATAATATACTGTTAAGTAAATTAGAAGTAATGGGTTTAAATTCTGCATGTGTGCAATGGTTTAGGTCTTACTTGACCAATCGTCATCAAGTTGTCTCGTTGCAAAATGTACTCTCCGATTCTATGCCCATAAGATGAGGAGTTCCCCAGGGGAGCATATTAGGTCCTATTCTTTTCATGTGCTACATTAATGATATGTGTGTATGTGTCAACGACAGTAAATTACTTTTATATGCGGATGATAGTGTGTTACTATATTCTGGTACTGATCCTAAGCTGATCGGGGAAAAACTTAGCTTAGAATTATCAAACTGTGTTAATTGGATGACAGCAAATAAGCTTAGCTTACATATTGGTAAAACCGAAAGTATTTTGTTTTGTTCGCGGGGTAGGCTGAAGTATACTGATGATTTCAATATAAGTTATAACAATCAACTCATTAAGAGACAGGATTCTGTGAAGTATTTAGGACTAAATATAGCTAGTGATCTTTCTTGCTCAAGTTTGGTTGACAGTATTGTCAAAAAAGCTAATGCTCGTCTAAAATTCTTGTACCGTTATCAAAATTGCATGAACTTAAAATCAAGACGCATTTTAAGTTTTTCCTTAATACAATGTTTATTTGATTATGCTAATGCGGCATGGTACTGCAGTCTAGGCAAGGTGGATCAAAACAAGTTAAAAATAATTCAAAATAAGATTGTAAGATTTATCAATCACTTACCACCAAGAACACACATTGGGAAGAGTGAACTTGAAACAGCTGGTCTTCTTCATGTAAACCTTAGATCACAACAACTTTTAATTCACCATGTACATAAGATTTTTTACTCTAATGCAGATCACTATATTTCGAATAACTTTACTCGCTCTTCAAGTGTTCATGGGCATGACACTAGAAGTAGTCAATTTAATTTCGTAGTGCCTAAGCGGAAAGGTAAAATTGGAAATTCCTTTTATTTTAACGGTATTCTTTTCTGGAATTCCCTCCCAAATCATGTTAAGTCAGTTAAGATTTTTTTACATTTTAAAAGGGTATTGAAGCATCATCTGAAAAATGTGTCTACTCCATAACTATATTTCTCCTCTCCTTTTTGTAGCTCAGATGGTTTTTTTCCTATATTATATGACTTATGTAACCAACGTTTATTATCGATAGTTTCATTATGATTTTCTGTATATAGTTTTTTCCGTTGAGTAAGTCTTGTTTTTACATTTATGTAATCTTCGCCTACTTTATAAAAATGTTATATTTTGCTACTTTAGTACATTCTTATTACTTGTCGTACGTGTACGATAGTCTTGTAGCCGTACTAATGTGTTTTCTTAGTGTATTTTTTAATCAGTTATTTAGGTAAGGACCCCATTGGAAATAAGCCATTTCGGCTTTCATGGGCTATCCTGTCATGGTACCTGGTTATGTTTGTATTGCAGTATACCTGACGAATAAAATAAAATCAAATCAAATCATATAGTAAATTCAGGACTATCACATGGTGATAAACTATCACAGGACTTTCACATGGTGATAAACCGCAAACCTTTGTATTATCCTTCCACCATGAAAACATTCAAAGATCATCACAGTAAATATGCTTAGGTGGGCTCGAAGGACTGCGTGTCGTATATTCATTAGCCTGCCTTTGCGTAGTTCGTTGCAATATTCGGGAATGAATCCCGGTGGGATAATAAAGAGAAACTTCATTTATTTTTATATCGCTCGTGAGTCAAATATCAGGACTTTATCTTTAACAAAGCTTGAATGGGAGCTTGCATTTGGTTAATAAGTCATGCAAGCCACTGCATTTTATTATGCTTTTAACAGGAGATATGTCACTGTTTTCAAACCCCCAATGCCCCTTTTCTCCAGTTGATATTCGTGTTAGCCCCAATTCACAATTTTAGGCCTCTTGCCAAGATAGTTAATGTGAGGTATGATATTATATTTTAAGGTTGCATATAGCAACTAGTGTTCTAGTCACTGTGGTGTATCTTGGAATTGTGGCGCTCAGAGCAAACAATGAAATTGCCCCCAAGAAAAAAAAAGCGTTTGTAATTTTACAAGAGAGTGAGAAAAGCAAACGAGCAGTGATATTTTTTGCTTTTTTAATCTTTAAATATGCATTTAACCTAAGCACTACAATCAATCAGTATAGAGTTTTGAATTATGAACAATGACTAATAGATTTCTCAAATGGAGTATCAAATGCATGAAAACCCAGGAGAATTCTTGTCGAGGATTTTTGTAAGGCAAACGAAAGTTAAGATTGCTTTTAAATGTTGAACCTCTTTCAAGTGCTATTTTTGCATTATTATTTTAGTCGGGGCACAATACTTTAAAAGAGGCTGATGAAACCAAAAAGCCTACATGTATATACGTTTTTCCGTCCCAGTTAATCATTTGGTCACTCAAATTAATTTTTCGTGCTTTCAAATTAACACAAAGGTCGTCCCCTGAAAAATATCGTTATCCAAATTAAGAATCAGAGCATTCAAATTAAACAACATGAAAACAAATTCACGTTTGAGCATTCAACTAGAAAATGCGAGCATGTTTTTGTTTAAATCGGATCATTCAAGATAACACATAAAACCAACCGTATTCACTTTAATGCATGCACTGATTTAAATATACATGCACGAATTTGCAAACTGAATTTACGTTTGTGGTTGACTGGTTGTTAAATTGGAATGCTTGGATCTTGATAGAAATTACGGAATTCACCTGGGAGCTAGATTTTCGTTAATTTGAAATCACGAAAATGAATTTGAGCGACCAAATTATTAAATTGGCCGGGAAACCCTATTATTGGGGAGCAAAGCAACGATAATTACATTTCTTTCCCTTTTATTTTTTTTTGAACCATTCAAAAAGCCATTTCCAAATTATATCATACTTATGTGTATATTGGGGCGTGAAATGACAAGATCCTGAAGCAACGTTATGTGAGGGAGCAAAGCAAACAAGCTTTAGAACATCATTCGCATTTCATACCCTAAAACACTAATTTCTACTGCAATTTACCCTGATTATTGGGGCGTATATAATCCACAATATAATCATAATAAGTTATACGTTTCTTCCATTGTACCCTTTCTCTTTCACTAATTGTCCCCCTTTCATGTGGCCCCGCTACCAACATTAAGTTTTTGTTCCAATCTGCACCTGTATTTCATACGGTATTTAATATCATTATCATTATGATGATGATGAGGAAGATGATGATTATATTATTATCACCATCAACATCATCATCATCAATCTATCGTATTAATCTAAACATGTGTAAAACAAGAATGCATTTCCCAAGTCTATTATGATTACCTAGATCTTGTATTAGCTACATGATACAATATTACTGAACAAAACAACCAAAATATTTTTAAGGTTTTACATGCACAAATAGCAAAGTTCTATAATGCCTTGAAATGCCTTGAGTCCAAGGCCAAGGCATTGAAAAAACTGGTCTTTTAAAGGCGCCTTAAGATTAAGACCTAGCATCAAGGCATTTTAACGCGTTAAAAAAAAACACTGCATACTCATGGGTGCCGTATCGGTAGGGGGGGGGGGGGGGGACCCCCTGGAAATTTTAAAGACTGCATAGCAAAAATGATGGTAAAGGCTAGTCACGTCTCCCCGGCCGTGACATGAAATCGTCGCGCATGGGTATAGTGCGAGGTCAAGGGTTAAAGTTTAGAATTTGGTTAGTGTGCGAATTGACGCAGAGCAACAGTTAAACGCATGATACTGATATGAATGTCAACACAATAATGGACTAATTAGACAGGACTAACTTAGAACCTTTTTTAGGATTTAAATTCTCCAAGCCGTACACGAGAAGTGATAAAATATGATAATCGCCCGCTGGCGAATTATGTTTCCATTATAGGCTTATGTCACAATCAGGCTTGGTGCAAACAAATACAAATACTGATATAACTGTTTAACAATATCTATAATTGTCATCATCCGATCATAGCAATATTCAGCAAAAGATTATAATTTTGTTTTGTTTAAGTCTTTACTTTATTATAATAAGACAATTAATGAGTAGGCCTACTTGGACAAATGGATGCAAAAGGGGGGGGGGGGGGCTTTTGCTAAACAGTCGGGTAACGTCGCGTCGCGTTGGTAGAAATTTTCGAACATTTTTCAGGAAGGTGTCTTCAAGGGGACAAATTGAAAAAGAGTCCATCTCAGTATGATTTTTTTCCCGTTTTCAGGCTAAAAACGACAAACAAGGGAATAAAGAAAACAATAGAAGGATAATGCAAAGAAAAACATGAACTATAAAGAGGGAATAGAAGGGTAGGAAGGATGGAAGAAAATATGATGAAAGGAAACAAAGAATTCAACAAAAGGAAAGTTGGAAAGTAAAAATAAGTGGATAAAAACAAATAATAACATAAAGAAAGATAGAGACATAAATGATAGAAGGATAAAGATATTAAGAGTAACATAAGGAAAGATAGAAGAGAAGATGATAATTTGAATAAAGGAATAACATAACGAAAGAAAAGATGAGAGGAAAACAAAATGATAGGATAAAAGCAAAGAATGTTTTAAGGGAAGTAAGTAAAGATGGGAAGCAGAAAATGATTTTAAAAAGAATAATATGAAAGATAGAGAGAGAAATGATAGAAGGATAAAGATTAACGTGAGGAAGGTGGGGGAGAAAATGATAACAGGAAACAAAGAATATAACGAGAGGAAGGATGTAAAGATAATTGATATAAGGATAAAAGCAAGAAATGACAAAATGATAAAAAGATAAATATAAACATGAAGAAAGGTGGAAGAGAAGATGATAAAAGGGAACAAAGAATAACAAAGTGAAGATGGAAAGCAATAAAAAAAAGAGGATAAAAAGAATAAATATAAACAGTAACATTATGAAAGATGGAAAACAAAATGATAAAAGCAATAAAACAATAACGTAATGAAAGGAAATGTGGAAAGAAAAAATTAATAAAAGGATTAAAAACAACTGAATTAGTAATTACGCGATGCGTAATATATGTCCCCGCCAGAAGTGTAGATCTGTGGAATGGCTGTTAATTTATGTAATTTCTGATAGAACCTTGAAGATAAATGTGAGAAATGAATTATCAAATTAATGTTTTATGATTATAAATGCATTTTCTGTTGATTTTGAATAAATTAGAATAAATTTGCATAATTAATGAATTTCATGATTTTGTGTAGAAGTTTGGAAGCCCCCACTCAGCCCTATCAGCTAAAACAATCAGAATCAAAATCGGCCAAGAAATGACGGAGAAGTAGCATTTTCTAACTTTTTGAGCACACACGGACGGACGGACGGACCTTTTGTTGTATTCTTTGTTTCCTTTCATTATATTTTCTTCCATCCTTCCTACCCTTCTATTCTCTCGTTATAGTTCATGTTTTTCCTTGCATTATCCTTCTATTGTTTTCTTTCTTCCCTTGTTTGTCGTTTTTAGCCTGAAAACGGGAAAAATAATACTGAGATGGACTCTTTTTCAATTTGTCCCCTTGAAGACACCTTCCTGAAAAATGTTCGAAAATTTCTACCAACGCGACGCGACGTTACCCGACTGTTTAGCAAAAGCCGGGCGTGGGGGGATGACGGTGTGACAGCTATTATGTGGACTGATCCCTTGAATCCATCATCTAAAAATGGTCTTACTTGAAACCTGAAGTTTTTATTTACATGAATGTATGAGTGTGCTATTTCGTTCCCTGGTGCCTGAGGACCCCTTTGAAAAAAACATCAACAACAAACTTGTACGTACGGGCATGTGTCCAACGCCACATGAAGCGAGCCGTATGTGCTCACAATGGTAAAGGATACAAATATAGTATAAAAGAATAAGTTAAAATGCTGGCCTAATTAAAAAGAGATACTAAAACGTATAAAATACAGTATATTTTTGATTAAAAATGTATACAAAATAGAAATGGGATGATCTTTGAAGGTAGAGGTTTGCATGGTGGTAGCGATAACGTGGAGAAGGTTTACGGTTCACCACGTGGTCGCACCAACCCACCTGCTACTACTACGTCCGCAACCCAGCGACACACACCGAGCCTTCTCGCCAGAACCTTCGCTCACGCTAGAGTACCACGTCCGCATTACACCGCCGCCCACAGTGTTTGGTTTCCCGCCATTTCGCCTCCCACAGCCGATCGCTCCGGCCCACCTGCTACTACCACGCCCGCATTACCGCTACTTATACCCCGTTCCTCCCGGCAACTGGGCGTTGTGGCGTGCACCTGTAATCCAGCTACCAGTGGAAGTTATAAACTGATTCAGCGGACCCAGGTTCGAGACTGAGTCACGTCTTTCGGATGGTGACGTTAAAGGTCGGTCCCAGACGTAAATAATCATATCTGATTGATACACGTCTGTAAAAACCCAATACACACACACACACACACACTCACACACACACACACACACACACGCACACACTCACTCCTGATGACGGACAGTCAATCTGTCCTAAACGTCGAGTCTTCTCCACTCTCAGCCTTCTCATCTGGTCTACAGTCCTTTTCAGGACTTCAAACTTTCAAAAAAGATTACTTCTATATATACACTCTCTGAATTTCCATCTCGCCTTTCCTTTTCTTCTCCTCTCAACATTTCTCCACTTTCTTCTTCTTACTCAATAGTCCTTTTCAGGACTAACCACGTGGTTAACCGTAAACCTTCTCCACGTTAAAAAAAAATCAACGATTATTAAGAAGATCAATGAAATATAGTCTCATCTTGTTCTTCTTGTATAACAAAATATATCTACGAGATCATTAGCTATCCCATTCATGATTTCCGATGTATTTTAGAGTATATATCAGTGAAGAACGCTGGTAACGGCGATACACTGCCTTGGCTAGGAAGGACCCTTCTACCCCGACGGCTCCCCACACGGTTCTTCGCATGGAGATAGCGTCCCCTATAGGTTAATACACGGGTGAACACACTTGCCGTTGTACATGTTGTAGGAGTTTAGATCCCTCTCCCGGATTCTAAATTATTTTTACCGCTCACTTCTTTAATATTTAACTTGAAGAGGAAAAAAAATAAACTTCCCAGCGGCTTAGTTGTGGTATGACTCTTAATCAAAAGGTTGCGGGTTCGAATCCCAGCCGGGCAATAACGTCCTTTGGTAAGGCATTAATCCACATTTGCCACTCTCCACACAGGGTGGAAATGGGTACCCGATATGCTAGAGCGCTACATATTTGGCCCCAAGCTACGACCGGGTAATAATGTTGAAGCGCCAGGAGCGTCAAGACGCGACGGACATGAACGCTACACAAGAAGCCACCATTATTATTATTATTATTAGTTAGGTTAGCATCTTGCTATTTATCATGTAAAATGAAAGAAATCTGACGAAAAATTTTTGAGGGCTTATACCGAAACTGTACATAACGTTACAGTACATTGCGTTGACCATGCACTTTACCACCTACTAGAGCCTGGCCAATACCCTTCTATTAATTTACTCGATTCTGCCAGTGTCTTCACTTTAGCAGGCCCAATATACATGTTATACTTAAACTATGTGATTGAATCACTGGCAGTAATGTTAATTTTTTAGAATAGTATCAGATGATTCAATGTGCTCGAATAAATGAGTTAAATTTGTAGTATAGACCTGTGTAAATATGTTTCATTTTGGTCTAACGAATGTATTTCAATTAGTTTGTATGCTTCAAAATGCTCAAAGGAATGCATTTTATTAAATTTGTAGCGTTGAGCTTTACTCAAACAAATGCATGTTAATAAGTTAACGGCCAGCCTTGCGTGCATGATTCTTTATAATGTTGGGGAAAGGATCCCGGTAAAACGAAGCCAAATATTTATCGACTATATATCACAACAGAATTTGATTCACCATGCCACATCTACTCAGAGATGAACTAATGTAATCACAATTATAAGTCTTGTGAAAACAAACGATTGGTTTGATCTGTTTACATAACAGCATGGTAAATGACTCATATTCATTCTTATTGCTAGAAAATTTCACTTGATGCTATTTTATATTTGTCTTCATCAGAAATATGTCATTTTTTGTTGCCCTGATTTGCAAAATATGTTTGATGGTTTGCTTCTTTGCCCAAATATGTACGATGACATAATGCTTTTCAAAATGTATGAATGATTTCATATCATTTATATTTAATAATAGATAATTTGTATTTTATTGTTTCATAAGAGACACTGTACATTCGATTGCTATACTATATTACATGCAATCATTGTGTAATCTTCGAATAAGTATACTACCCTATAATATGTTTTGTAATTATAACAATTTTGTTTCTATACTGAGCTAAAATAGTCCTTATACTTCTTGTATGTACTTTCAAAACTATACAATGCCATTTCAAAATAACTCATATATAAATGGTTATTTTTCAACAGATTTTAGAAAATATCACCGTCTAAACATTATGAATTAAGATGATATGAATTTGCAACAATTTCAACATTTTCGTAAAAACCAATGTTGATTACGAGGATACCATATTCTTTGTATATACATGTATACATATATATTTCTGTATGTTCTTATTTATTTTTTGTTATGAGTTTATTTTCATGAATTGGTTGGCTATTATATTGTTACTTACTATTGCTATCAGGGCCTCATGGAAGACCACCAATATTGGTGATAATGAGTCACCCTGTATAAATATCAGAAATAAATAAATAAATAAATAATGCCTAAAGATTTGTTTACAAATTAAAAATTCCTCCCCAGTCAAGCTTCTTCGTTCACTAACCATTGTCTACGGCGGACCGTTAAAAATGAATATTAATGAGTCAGAAAGAAGAAGATCTTGGGTATTTGATTCTAGTTCATCGTGACTTGGCCGTGAACCAGAATAGCCTGGTGGTTAAGTCGCTGCCCGGCAAGCAGTAGATGACAGGTTCGAATCCCGCTGGTTCCAATTTTTTCTGACTTGTGTTTTTCATTACAGATCGAGCATACGATCTTTAACACTGGGAGTAAAATGCCTAAAGATTTGTTTACAAATTAAAAATTCCTCCCCAGTCAAGCTTCTTCGTTCACTAAATAAATAGAAGTTAAAAATGCCTAAAACCGAGATGGAAAAAAAAAGAATCATTTTAGAGAAGTCAAATGTCGATTTAAAAATGGCACAAATCAAAAGTTCGGCATCAAGTGAAAATCAGTCCCTGCGCCCGTGGTTCAAATGATCATGGATACATTAGTAAAACTTATTGTTTTTGTAAGTAGAGTACTGTAATTTTCTTTCATAATATGTTAATTGATAAAGAAAATACGATAGAGAGGAATTCGGAAAACTGACTAAAACATTTACCTAATAGAGTATATTTTATAGCCAAATGCATCGATAATCAATAACCTAGGCATTTGAAGAAAAATATTGTACATGGTGATCATAATATCTTCTTACAGTATAATTGCAGGACAAAATCAAATTTATTGGGAACCAGTGATGAAATGCTAAACCGAAAATAAAATTGTGGAAAGCAGTCCTGAAACTGACAATGTTACCCTGTATGTATAAATAAACTGCAATTGTTATCCATGATTCACAACTCCAAGATTATTCCTGTATCAATGTATCATTAGGAGTATGTATGTAACTTAAATCCATGATTTGGATCAATGTTGCAGTTATAAATGAACGTATTAGCTATACATATAGACAAACGGCAGGGCATGTGTCTCTAAGACATGTAAACCATTCAGTATACCACGACCATATATATATATATATACTTGCAACACTGTGGTTACTTATGGGGACCTTCTTTTGTTATAGATCTTGGTTCGATGTCGCCATAATCGGGCTGTTATGGGGACACGGAATAAATCCCATTGTTACAGGTCCCCATTACCACACTTTTGACTGTATATATATATATATATATATATGACCAAATTTGTCTTTGTTCATAAATTTAGAAAAAAATGGGTTCCTGAATATTGAAGCAAGAAATCACGGAACAAGATCAACAATGAAAAGAGGCACTATTAATTGTCTCCCTATAAAGAAAATTACTGTTCTGAAACGTATCTGGGTCAGGTCTAAAAATAATGGCCACTGTCTCCTACACAGTTCATTCATTGAAAAGATATTTTGCTCACGATTTATTTTCACGCTCATCTTGCAACCCATAACATTCTTGACTAATTTTGGGTAATTTTACATCTAATATGGATTGCAAATGACTGACACCACCTTTAAAGGGAAGGTTGAGTTCTGGTGTAGGTGAGAAGAAATGGGTCCCTAGAAGAGCAAAGATTAGGACGGGATGGGTTATGAAATGTTATGCAATCCTTAATTTACATAGGCATTTGGTCATGGAAGGCTTTAAAACGAACAATAGTAATATCTTCAAGAGAATTCTTTCTTTTATGGGGAGCCAATGGAGAGATTTAAGTAGAGGGCTGGGGTCATGACGCCGATCTAGTCTAAAGATAATGCGAGCTGCCCAGTTCCGTAAACTTTGCAGTCTCTTCAAGTGTACCTGAGGAACAGATGTTAAAAGGCAGTTACAGTAATCTAATCTTGACAAAGATAAAGTTGATCTCGCTATGCGATTACATTGTGAAGAACTGTCTCAAAGCAACTGGAAAAAGTTGTTCATGTCAACATAAGAATAAAATATATTGGTGTATACTGTGAGGTGTTTGAATCATTCAGAAAATTGACCTAATCTAGCTGAAAAAACACGTGCACGGCACCCAGAAATGTGTATGGGACTGTACACACATGTCGAATGAATGTTTAAGGTATTTCTCGTCTTATTTCGAATAATTATAAGGGTATTTTAAGATCAGTCCTTTTCGGGAGACGTTTATCCTATAGTCTTCTTCCAAACTAACATGAAAAGAATGACAAAGCTCACAAATTATTTTTCACCTACACCAGAACTCAACCTTCCCTTTAAAGGTGGTGTCAGTCATTTGCAATCCATATTAGATGTAAAATTACCCAAAATTAGTCAAGAATGTTATGGGTTGCAAGATGAGCGTGAAAATAAATCGTGAGCAAAATATCTTTTCAATGAATGAACTGTGTAGGAGACAGTGGCCATTATTTTTAGACCTGACCCAGATACGTTTCAGAACAGTAATTTTCTTTATAGGGAGACAATTAATAGTGCCTCTTTTCATTGTTGATCTTGTTCCGTGATTTCTTGCTTCAATATTCAGGAACCCATTTTTTTCTAAATTTATGAACAAAGACAAATTTGGTCATATATATATATATATATATATACAGTCAAAAGTGTGGTAATGGGGACCTGTAACAATGGGATTTATTCCGTGTCCCCATAACAGCCCGATTATGGCGACATCGAACCAAGATCTATAACAAAAGAAGGTCCCCATAAGTAACCACAGTGTTGCAAGTATATATATATATATATGGTCGTGGTATACTGAATGGTTTACATGTCTTAGAGACACATGCCCTGCCGTTTGTCTAATGCATAGCTAATACGTTCATTTATAACTACAACATTGATCCAAGTCATGGATTTAAGTTACATACATACTCCTAATGATACATTGATACAGGCATAATCTTGGAGTTGTGAATCATGGATAACAATTGCAGTTTATTTATACATACAGGGTAACATTGTCAGTTTCAGAATTGCTTTCCACAATTGTATATTCGGTTTAGCATTTCATCACTGGTTCCCAATAAATTTGATTTTGTCCTGCAATTATACTGTAAGAAGATATTATGATCACTGTGTACAATATATTCAGCAAAGCTGGCGATCGTACATTTACTGTAACTGCTTCCAAAGAATGGAACAGTATCCCCTCTTTCATAAAATCAGCTAATTCCACAGACCAATTTAAGAAATTTCTGAAAACATATCTCTTCCCGGAATAGTTAAACCCGTTCCATTTCTTTCAAACTTTATGTTTAATAAGTTAATTTTTATTCAATGTTATGCATGATTAATTTTGTTTTAATGTTATATGTATTATTAATTCTATTAATGTTATATTAAGTATTATTGACTTGTAAACGCTGTGATATAGTTGTACTATGGAGAGCGTACCAAATGCTAGTTATTATTATTATTATTATTATTATTAAATGGTGTGATGTAAAATGTTACCAGGAGCAAACTGTACTGGGTGGAAATTGCATTATTGAATCAATAACTTCATGAATGGTTTTAGCAATTATATTTACTTATTTTGTTTTTGGAGAATGTGCTGTTTTTCAATATTTGGATAGTTTACCTAAGAGGCAACAACATGCAACTATCAGTCAGCATGTTTAAAAGATTCATAAGAATCAATATAAAACAAAACAAAATGTCACAACCCCACTCAAAATTGCTTTCGGCAAATGCGCCACCACAAAAGGGAGAGGGAAGAGGAAAGAGAAAAGGAAAAGGAGAAACGAGAAAGAAGAAAAGAGAATAGAAAAGAGAAAGGAAATGAAAGGAAATGAAAGGAAAACGAAAACAGAAAGAGAAGAAGGAAAAGAAAAGGGGAGAAAAGAAAAAGAAGGAAAAACTGGAAAATAATATTCGGGCAAAAGGCGTCCCCCTCGAAAATTGGCTGCAGAACTCTCCCCTGAGGATTTTCAAAGTTCCGATATTCGGGCAACCACCACTTCATATTCGGCCAGCGAGGTGCCAGAATATCAACACATTTTGGCAGCGAGGTTCCCAGATTATTATGTAACTCCCGTATGTAACTTCTGTACATTTTCACTACGAAAAGTTATTAATTTTTTTTTGAAATTGAAAAGTTGAAAAGGCGTCAGCCTCCTTGCAAAAATGGGCCAATATGATCAAGATCTCTACATTTAGAAATTGAAAATTTGATATATCCGGGCAAAAGGCGTCCCCCTTCGGCAATAGACTGCAGCATCCCCCCCCCCCCAGTTTCGATATTCGGGCAACCACCAATTCATATTCGGCCAGGAAGGTGCCAGAAAATCGACATAAAAATTATATGGGCAGCGAGGTTCCCAGATAATTATTTAACTTCTGTACATTTTTACTACGAATATTTAGAAATTGATAAGTAGAAAAGGCGTCAGCCCTCCTGCGAAAATGGGCCCGTATGATCAAAATCTCCACATCTGCGATTTCCTTTTATTATCATTTGTGAGGGGGGGGGGGGGGGGTGGGAATTGGGGTTCAGCTTTTTTGTCGGAAAATTCGGGTGTCACACCCCCCGGGTCAATATATGAATGGTTTTCAGGAATAGCATACTAAAAGTCTAAGAAAACGGACCTTCGGAAAGTGGTTATTTTCAAAATGGCGTCTAAGATGGCCTCATGTACCTTAAAAAAGCCCTAAATCATGAAATATCCATCCTAGAGATGTAATTTTTGGTGTCTATACCTAGGTTTTTAGGGTCGATAAATCAAATCAGACCCCTAAAAATGTGTTGTGGTGGTTGGTTACCTTGGAAACCCAAGATGGCGTCCAACATAGCCTCCAATTTCCCCAAAATGACATCTTAGATTTCCATGTATTCTAACTAGTGGGGTCACTTACAGGGAAATCCAACCTTGATAACAAGTTGCTTAATCATGAAATATCCATCCTAGAGATGTAATTTTTGGTGTCTATACCTAGGTTTTTAGGGTCGAGAAATCAAATCAGACCCCTAAAAATGTGTTGTGGTGGTTGCTTACCTTGGAAACCCAAGATGGCGTCCAAAATAGCCTCCAATTTCCCCAAAATGACATCTTAGATTTCCATGTATTCTAACTAGTGGGGTCACTTACAGGGAAATCTAACCTTGATAACAAGTTGCTTCGAAAGAAAGAGGACAAATCAGAGAAGCAGGTTGGTGAAAGTTTGAAGGAAATCGGACAAGCAATAAGAAAATTATGAATTTTTGAAAGTTGTAATCACTATACATATGGGAATTTCAAATTGGCCGAATAGGTAATGTCAATGTGATGTAGCTGTGGACAACTCCTCCATTCGCTCCAACATACAAATAGAATTTTGTCTTACGTGGCCGAAGACTAGCATAATTGGCGGTTATCTTGGATAATGATTTCCCTGTTGCCATGCTTACGGACATATTTCGTGAGGGCTCCTCGGCTAAAATCATTTCATATACCCTAAGCAAGCCTCACACCCAAGATGCTGCTTTTTGAGCGTCACAAAATAGGATTTTGTCTTACATGGCTGAAGACCGGCATAAATGGCGGTTATCTTGGATATTTGCCATGGTTACGGACATAATTCGCGAGGGTTCCTCGACTAAAATCATTTTATTTATCTTAAGGAAGCTTCACACCAAAAATGATGCTTTTTTCCGTCGTGTCACAATAATCGAAACTTTTGACCCTAAGTCACTCAGCTAAGCCACCATAACACATTTGAAGTGGTATGAATGGGTGTCTCGAGCCCTAAAACCTAGGTATAGAGACCATGTCCATGTGGACTGTATCAGATGTGATAAAGCAAAGTTGTCTTTTCTGCTAACAAGTTAACAGTACATGTACATGTTTTCCACTTGCTCCTGAAGTGATGCGATTTCGGGAATCACTTCCGCAATAGCTGATACAATCATAATATCATCTCCTACTGGCAGATGTCCACATGGGGTGGGGGGGGTGGGGGCGGAGTCTCGGCCTGCTCCTCAATCATAGTTTGAGATATTACTAGCCGATTTCCTGCAATCTGAGGTAAAGTGGAGACTCCTGCTAATTAAGTGTACATTTTCTTAGCTTTAATTATCTCTTTCTGGTTCTGCAAATGTGGAAAGTGATGCACCAACCCTACAAATGCTGAATATTCCATTGGACGTCATTTCTCTTTCAAATATTTTCACGTCATTGTCACAATGTCATACAACTTTTGCCATTTTAAGAGAGCTATAATGTGACTTATTAATGTTTATCACTATTATGTCATCCTATTCAAGGACAAGTCTTAAGAAAAGCTGCCGGTCAGCTTTTAGCCCTATGGTGGTCGATAATTTAGTCTTACATTAGGTACGTTCACACGTAGAGCGATAGCATCGATGCTATCGAGGTGTCGATGCTATTTTGGTGAAGACCAGATAGTGTCGAGACCAAACGCTGTCTGAACGCAGATAGTCACGAGATAGAAGCGAGTTTCCAAACTATTCTTGCAGCGAGTTTAGCAGGAGTAAATCTCAGGATCCAGCGACAAAGCACCGACGCTTTGCGGTAGACCACCCACCGCGCTTGTGACTATTTGTAATGTGAGCGCAATCGCTGCTATCTTCACTCGCTGCTATTGTAATTCTGTCTGTTTCATGTGGTGCTATAATATAATGCAATGTATGTATTCATGTGATGTACCCTCTTCCCTACTTTTTTCTATTATCATTCTGTCTGTTTCATCTGGTACTGTAATGTAATGTGATGTATATAGGGGTAAGTAGGCTAATGTGTATACTGTGTGGTAAGGAAGGGGGTTGTTTTGTTGTTTGTTTGTTTTTTGGGAGGTTCCTTCTTTTTATCTTTTTCTTTTTTATATATGACCAGGTACCACAAAACCACCCAAAAGTCGCACTGTGTGATTTTCAGTTAGAGCTCAATCAATGTGTTTTGGTTGGCATGCATGGTCAAATTTTAGTTTTGGGTATTTCCTGAAAGAGTATACTTTTTTCTAAGTAATCTAAAATGTTGAGGCACCAAACAATCTAGAAGTGGTATTTTTGACAGCTTTTTATCAGACTTCTCTGGATTTTGTTGTATTACTTTTCTTTTTCACGACCCTGAATACTTGTCTCATTTTAATCTCCCATAAATCCCCCGGAGTAAGTTCTTGCATTGATACTTGTGCACTGTGATAAACAGGATATGTCTATGTAGTATGCCAAGTTTTAGGACAATCTGATTATCCCTTCATAGAAATTTTCATTGAGTTCTAATCCTCCATTTGTCACCTTAGCACAACACTTTGCAAGTCAGAGTGCTTCAATAGACTGCAAACTTTAAACCCTTATTAAGAAGTAACATTACGAGGGACTGTGCATTCTTCTCTTTGTACATTGAGTTATGAACATCCAATGAGTTATATATCATTTTAAAGCTGAGAATCTGCTCTTTCAGAATCAGACCTTAACTAAAGTATGATGTGGTCTTTAGATATTGATTTACATGTGCTTACCAGAGAATATAGTGTGCATGCATGTGTTTTATTTTGGCATAAGATTGGAGTTCAGTCAATTTTGACATGTACAAGGTTTATTTAAAATTAAGTATTATAACACATGTATTTGCTACTTGATTGTATTATCGATATTACAAATGAATTGTGTTATTATGTTGATTTATGAAGACAAATAAAATATTCAAAACAAAAGCTTCGCATCATATGACCCCTGTACACAAACTTCCGCGCGTTTGATCATGCATACCAATTATACTCGGGTCACTCTATATGTGGCGCAGTAATTATTGTTTTGGCAGCGGATGAGCGATGAATAGTCACGAGTGGGTGATAGAAGCAAGTCGATCACGGCCTGTCTGAACGTACTGGAAATATTTTTGAAACTTACATAGCATCGATGCTATGTACTACGTGTGAACATAACTATTATGATAAATTTCCAGCTCTTTTGAACGGAAGAGTTGGGTAAGGGTAATGTTTTGAGTGACGTAAATCTGAATACACGATACATGACTCGTAGCTACATGTACCTTGGAAAACTGGAGGCCACCTTGAATGTCATAATGATGGCGATGATCTTGGATACCATTTCGAATCAAGGGTCTACCAATTTACTGTAAACATGTTGATACATGTTTTACTTGTATTTTACCATACTTTGCTACCCTTTTGATGTAATCTTAGATTTTGTATGATTCCTGTCTTGATTGTGCATGTAGGTCGGGTTTTTAGGGTTACACCATGTAGACTATTCATGTCTTCTATACATGTAGGGCAATTCAACTAGTCTTATAAAGATATATGAGACCTTGAGACACTCATCAAAGTCATTGGTGGTATAAATGATAAAGTAATTTATTGAAGGCAAAGTGGCATCCATTTTGATACCGTATTACCTTCTTAAAGATAAAGTTGAGTTCTGGTCATGACATTGAAATGTGAAAGAAACTGTCTCAAAGCAATTGGGAAAGGTTCATTATACAGTGCGTCCCAGAAAAAAACGAAACCCTAAAACAAAGGGTTATGTAACCATACTATGTGCTCTATGACAATGATTATCTATTTTCTAGTAGTAGAGATCAGTGAAGCCGACCGAATCTCGCTCGAGATCTCGAGCACAGGCGGAGCGTGCATGTTGCGCGGCGACCAGTCTGTCCGAAGTTTGCGCCCCGCGGGGCATCGGCATGATCAGGTAACGATCACGGTGCCCTGTCACGGCATAACAACGTCCACAATCTGCGGTTGAGTATCCCTTTAACATTCAAGAAGTATGCTTCTTTTGTGGATGATTGAATACAATTTTAACTTAGCAATTACATTTTGGGACATTGATGTCAATCTTTTGGGGCATCTTAGATTTCTAGGCTTCGTGATCGCCAATGAAAGTAGTCTGAATGCATTTCTCTACTCTCAAAATTCAAAAGCTAGGTGTAGACACCACAATAATATCTGTAGGACAAATATTTAATGATATTACAGCTATGTTTTTTAGGTGTTGGCAGCCATCTTGGATGACAAAATGGGGGCCATTTTAGGTACTGTCTTGAAAGTATGGCTACTGTAATACCTTATTTGTTCTTTAACAACGCGCATTGATGAATACAGTGTATCTTCAAACCTGAAATGCACTTTTACACGTATCATTACATCTCTTAATGTAAACAGTAAGTCATTTCTGATCATTTTCAGGAAATGGGGCCATTTAGCTTTCCAGGTATCCTTATCTCCATAACACATTTCAACTAGTCTGAATCAATTTCTCAACCCCCATAACCTAGGTATATACACCAAAATTACATCTCTAGGATTGATATTCATGATTTTATGGCTATTTTAAAGTGCAGGGACCATCTTGATTGACAAAACAGCAGCCAGCGTCGGTATTTCTTGAAATAAAGCTAATCTAATCATTTTGGTTACTTTTAATACATTATCAATGAATATATGCTGAAACCTAAAATGCACTTAATGATTATATATCCAAGGCAAATAGCAACTCACTGTCAGTCATTTTGAGGAAATTGGCGGCTATTTTGGATGCCATCTTGGGTTTCCACGGTAACCAACCACCACAACACATTTAAGTGTTCTCATTGGATTTCTTGACCCCCAAACCCTTGGTATAGATACCAAAATTACATCTCGACGATGGATATTTCATGATTTACGGCTATTTTAATATACTGGCGGCCATCTTGGACGCCATTTTGAAAATAATCGATTTCCGAAGGTCTGATTTTTAGTATGTTATTCCTGATGATAAATACTAATGAAAACCGTTCAGAAACCTTTTGTTGCAATTTTTTAGGGATCAGACCCTATATTGACCCGACTACTTACCCCCCCAAAAAAAAAAAAAACAAAACAAAACAAAACAAAACAAAAAAAAAACAAAACAAAACATAAAACCCCCCCAAAACCCCCAAAAAACTACAAAATAAAACAAAATTTTAAAAAAATTAAAAATAAAAATTAAAAAATACTGTACTCATCCAAATGTACAGTAACTCACCCGTATAAGTTTTCTTTCTTATATTCTGAAACACTTTCAAAATATTGTACGGAGAGTGACCTTAACAATACCATTATTAAAGTGCTATTACACGGGTTTTACTTTAAAAAATGGAGCAACATGCAAAAGAGTGTCAATACCTAGTATCAACAACGAAATGATGAAAGCGAGGGAAGATGCAAAGAAAATTGCTATTTTTTCGATAAGTAAAAGCGTACGCTACTAGGTGTTACAAAAAACATTTCCCACTTTTGATCCTTAATATTTCGAAAACTATATATCAGATAACACTGTCATTGATAAGAGTAATAGCTGAATAGTGTACAATTTAGTTGGAGGTGATTTGAATATGAAAGCATAAATAAGTTTCATTAAATCCATGATTAATATTAATGTTAGGTTCTAGACTTGGATCAAAATTTAACCCTCTGTACAAAACTTGAACTTTACACAGGAACCAATAATGTGTATGTGTGTGCTTACAATGACCCTGAACAATGGACATGAATACCACCTTTTCAGAGCTCTGCTGACCAGGCTTCTGGTCTCTTGCTCCAAGGCACATGAATGCTTTATTAATAATTCATGATGGATTGCCCTGGGCACTGCTAGTCTGAATTCATGGCAAAGGGTAAAATACATGCACATGAAAAAAGTAAGCACATGTTTCCAATCATCATCACTATCATCATCATCATCATCATCACTGTCACTATCATGATCATCATTATTAGCAGCAGCAGCATTATCATCACCATCATAATTATCATCATCCTCATCATTGTTATCATTATCATCATCATCATCATCACTATCATTGTCATCATTATCATCACTATCATTGCCATCATCATTATCATCATCACTATCATCTTCGTCATCATCATCGTCATCATCAAGGACAACATCAATATTCCTATCCTTTGAATGACTTAATTCACTTCGCATTACTTTGATTGCTTCAAAATCCATTACAATGACATCTCAGTGAAATGTAGCATCTGCTTGCCCGGAAAAGCCTCTGATATCCAAACAAGCTAAGGCTTGTTCTTTTATATAGCGAATAATAAGTTACAGCTTAACGTGGAGAAGGTTTACGGTTCACAATGTGGTTAGTCCCGAGAAGGACTTGACGAGGACATCGAGGAAGGGGATTGAGTAATCTTGTTGAATGTCCATGGTGAATTTGATGCTAGGATGTTGTTGGTTGATGTGGTCGAGGAACAGGTCGAGTCGGATCTGCTATGGGGCAAGATAACAAAGGTGTTATAGAGGTGCCATAGAGATGGACGGGTGTCAGAAGTCTTGAGGGCTTGGGTTTCGAAGTTTTCCATGAAGATGTTGGGGATGATGGGTGAGAGGGGAGATGGCTGCTCCTTGTTTGTAGTAGTCTGAGTAGTCAGAGGTTGGAGTATGGTAGAAGAGGATGGGACATGTGGCAGAGGATGACACAAGTTGGAAGTACAGTGGCTTGGGTAGTGCGTCAGATCGGTGAAGTGCGAGTAGCTTTTGGTTAATCCTTCTTCTGGGGTTGGGTCTCTTTTGAGTTTGGTGTAGGTCTTGGAGTCGTCTAGTAGTTCCTGAATCTTGTCGTTGTAGGTTGACTTGTCCATGACGACGGTAGCGTTACCCATGTCAGCTTGAAGGATGTGGATGGTTGAGTTGCGACGAAGGTCTTTGATGGCAGCGCGTTCTTCTTTGGTGATGTTAGGCTTGGGTGGTTTGGCGTCGGAGAGGGTAAGAAATCGGAGTTTGGGTTCAACTTGTTGGATGATTTAGGAGAAAGGCACTTTTTTCGGAGCTATGGCGAGGTTGAGGCCTAGGGATAGTACTTTGTGTTCGGAGTCCGATAGTTGGTGCTGGCTGACGTTGATGACGGTGTCCTTGTGTAGTCGGGAAGTCTGATGGTTGTTGGTTTGGTTCCGTTGTTGGGAGTTGAGTTTGTCGAATTTCCTAATCTGCTTGTGTCGGGTGGCTTGAAATGCCTTGTGTGCGGTCTCGGTGCCGTAGGTCTGTATCTTACGAAGGTCTTCTGGATTGAGTCGTACGTTGAGTTAGTTCCAACTGAGTTAGTTCCAATTGAGTAGCGGAGAAAACTGAGTCGATGTTGTGGAGCTTGTGTCGAGTGTGCGTGATACGTTCTCGCTGTTCATATTAAATTTCCGGGTCAAACCCTTCGCGCGAATTATTAACACAGGATCTGCATGTTACTGTACACACAATCAGCTGTATCTACTTCCGGGGTTAACCACGAAGCTCACTCTGCTTGTAGTTTGAGCTCGTTGTTTCAGGCTCATGTGAACCCTCGCTGCGGTTGACTTGTGGTTTCGTTAATTTCAAGTTTCGAAACCACCAGTCCTGTATGAACGTAGCTTTAGTTACAGCTTGTTTTCCAGGATGAAATTTCTAAACAAATGCTCGCCTTCAGAAGCATTAATTTGCTTGGCATAAATTATGCAAGTAGAAGCTTTTTCTTGAATCTGGAACTTTTTACTTGCTAGTATTTGGTTGTTTTGAAAAACGAATGCAAGCAAAAGTTTAGAAAAAGCATTTGCTAGGATTTATCGATAAGGGCCAATAACCTGCAAACCTCCTCATCATGTGTCGTTTTAATGCCTGACTCATTTTCTTCTATGTTCGTTAAGTTCAAGTTTCGAAACCACCAGTCCCGTATGAACGTAGCTTTAGTCAATCCCCGTACCGCGTTAGCGCGTTAATCATTCAGACAAAGCGGTCCTGGGGGGTGTTTCATAAAGCTGTTCGTAAAGTTACGAATGACTTTACGAACGATTGGAACATGTTCTTGGGTGCTATACTAATCAGATTCTCAATCATCTAGCACAAGAAATGATCACCAGTCGTTCGTAAAGTCGGGCGAACAACTTTATGAAACACCCCCCAGATGTTTGGAATTCTCTTCCGCAAAAAATCAGCAATTTGCAAACCCCACATTCGTTAAAATAGCCGTAAAGCGAATTCTCCTTTCAAAGATGCATGAATTCTAAAGCCTCGGTCACAAATACCATAAGAACTGGTACGAATGCCGTACAAACGATTTTTAGACCATTTCGTAAGATCGTGCGTGTGTGCGTGCGTGGCATGCAAGCTTCATTTCTTTGTCTACGACCCAAAAATCCCGCGAAAAACCCATACTGCACGCACGTGTTGCGCACATTTATAAGGACGTGCAGCACACTCACTCTAGTTCTTCGCCGCTCACAGTTCGCCGCACCACACACAGAACAAAGTCGGCTCTCAGCAGCAACAGTGCGAATTTACTTTTGTCTACTTTTATTATTTTATTTTCTTTGTTCTTGTGGAACACAGGGTGGTGGCTTTTATATTATGGTCAAAATGGACGACTTGCCATACGTGGTGCGTACGCCCGTCCTGCTTGCAACCTACTTCTGACGTGAGTGCAGCGCACGTCATTCGCACGCTTGTCGTACGTCGGTCGTACGTCGGATTAGGACGTACGTGGTAAGTACGTTTGACGCACGCTAGACTTGCGCCGTTCGCACAGAGCACCTACGTGTTCTACGTTCCATTCACGACTGAATTTTGCACGGACCACTTGCGTGACGCTCGTGAACCGCACGAGACACGTGCTCTGCAAGTAGGAAGCCCGTGCAACCTATCTACTACCGCTACTCCCCATGCCAGGCCCTGCTTCCAAAACCCATAAAATCGCAGCAGCCGTACGTTTTCAAAACACGTACGGGCAGTTGTGACTAAAGGCATGGTCCCAACCCGCCGTACTTGCAAGTGCGTGCTGTCTACTTGCAAAAACGTGGGCAAAATTTGGGGATCCGTACGTGGTGAGTACCGCCTCCGTACGGATTCGGGAGCACGCAGACACGCCCTAGCACTTTTAGTGCAGGAGGAACTTTCGCTGCGTTCGGGCTGCTCTGTGAGTTTTTGAACTAGCACGTGCGGGGTCCGTGCTTATTCGGCGCTTCTCGAGTTCAATTGTCCAGTGAGCACGCAGAACTCACGTAAACCGCATCGAGGAAGTACGTGCTATGCGCTTACAACGCACGTTGTGCGGGCTGATTTCTGCAGGATATATAAAAGCCGAGCAGAGTATCATCGTTTCGTTGGAAAGGGCGGCATGTCTAGCAGCAGCAGCTTTGACTTCTAGTGAACGTCGAAAGTTCTTATAATGTGCCCAACGACATAGGGCGGGAAAAACTCACGTTTATCGCACTTGAACGCACTTACTCCCTGCAAGTCAGTAAGGACACCGTAAGTGAAAGTACGGCCTCCGTATGATAACGAGGCAACCGCACGGCGATCGTACGCTGTAGTGCGTGTGAAGTGCGTTGACGTATCCTTCCCTGCTCTTGCTACTCCCTCCTCACGTTTTCAGAAAAACGTGGCGGACGTGGCCTCCGTAGAACACGTATGGACTAAAAACACGCACGGCGGGTTGTGACCACGCCTTAAGCCTTAACTGGTCGATGGTCTTGTCCACGATTTTTTCAACGTCGTACGAAACTTCCTTTTCGTAAGGCGGCTGTACAAACGTCGTAAGAACATCGTAAGGACCACGCAAGATTTTGTAGGGTCGAGAGACAATTCTAGAAGCCTTTAATTCTTACGATGATCGTAAGAACGCCTTACGAACGGAGATTCGTACTGCGAACTCCGGAATTCGTACAAACAGTGACATTCGTACGAACGCATCGTTCGTACGAACCTGTATCTTTAATAACACAAATGATGCTTTTATTCATGTTTAAATTGTAATCGATATTTTATGTATAGTACTTTGATTACTATTCCTATCGAAGACTTGATATATTGTTGGACAACATTAGGGTACCCCTGCACCCTTCTGATTCATCTGTTTTGCTTCTGCTTTCCCTTTTATCTATGGTGTAAATAATCTTTTCTCTCTTTCTCTCTTAAAAACAAACTCAAAGAACCAATCAATGAGATATGACTAATGTAGGCCTACGCCTAGGTGTTACACCCACTCAAGCTTTATAAGGTTATGTTGCAGCACCTTTGTGTGTTCATTATGTATACTGTGGCTCTGTGTATTCTATTTTGTATCTGCTGTATCTGTATTATGACATTACGAACATGCATAGATAGATAAATAAATAAATAAATAAAACCTCCTTCATCGTCTCATTAATCTTTTTGAGGAAAGAAAAATAAAACCAAAACAAATGATCATTTATTATGATTCATTTATATATTTGATTTTTTACTTGCAGAAGGAACGCATAAAACCTTCAACCAAACATTCGATGGCTATTTTTCGAATAGAGATTACAAAGGTCCACCAGTATGCACGAAGTTTCTTATAGGAACCAATGTGCCTTCTGCATCGCAAACTGATGATGTTATAACAAACTCTACATGTTCTAAAAAAAGTGTTTCAACGAATACACCAACCGTTGGACCAACTACTGATCTACAGTCTATCTCATCTATGGCATCGGAAACCACAACATCACGGCCAACAACAACTAATCAAACAGATCCCTCGATCACTTTCTCAGAGGTAAATTGAACACGTTTAAACAACTTGTTATGCAGAGGCGATGTACTGTTTAAAAAGTGGTAAGTCAGATCTATACAACTTATTCCACATTCACTAAAATATTATTGGTAGGTATGTTATATATTGAAGATTCGATTGCGAGAAATAAGGAAGGTCGTCCATCATGAAAGAACTTGGCCAAACAATACATTAAATAAAGGCTCGCATTAAAAAAAGTGGACTCGGGTAAATCTAGTCTAACTTCATGTAGGTGTCAAGCTCCATATTCTGGTACTGCTGTAACAAAATATAAGAAGGGGATCTTGAAATGTAAATGACAAATTGATTTAATATTCACATCATTTTTGTTTATGTATTTGTTTTTGTTTACATTTGTTCCATAAATTTATTTTTGGTTTACACTTGTTCCGTAAATCAATAGACTTATTCTATCCTCTTAACCCTGGACTAAAGTTAGTACGCTTTATAGATACCGGCCATAATGTTCTTCTTTCATGCAAGACTTGAAAGAATAATAACCCATTCATTACGGTAAGGTTAGATTCACAACATTCATTATGAGTTGGTATTTGTACATAGGCCATATAACCAAAGATCAGTAACTGGTCGAGACGCACAAAAATGGCGTTATAACATTATCTATAAACTTGTAATTATCAACTACTAAATATGTATATTGACTGACAAATCAGGCAAAAAATCGAACTGTGATCAGCATTAAAGTCTTCAAATGTATGAAGATATTACTTCACCATTATCAACAACACCGAACGTCAGTGTACCCTTTTCAATGACTGAACTCGTACTTATCGCAATTAAAAGGTGCAACATTTTGCATCTATCAAGTAAGTCCTATACTATTATTGTCCACTTCGGATTTGATTACATCACCATAAATACTGCTTAGCAACGCTCAAACGTACTCGTCATTACCATTACTATGACCTTAACGCAATTTTATGAAGAACACATTCCACATAATTATCAATACGTTAATTCCTTACACATTCTAATTGACACAGAATATGTCTACAGCGTTATCTTCGACACCTGAGATTACTACGGCGTTATCATCGACAAATATAGTCACCACACCGTCATCATCAACACCATATACAACTACGACATCAGCATCGACACTGGGTGTTACACTGTCAACACCATCACCACCAGAGACACATGAAGCTACCACACTGCAACCCTCAACAACGGAGGTAACTACATCATTATCACCCACACATGTTACAACAACGGCTTCAAAATCATATACAAGTACGGTATCATCATCGACACTGGGTGTTCACACACCGTCAACGCCAGTATCAAATATAATACCATCACCGTCACCGATACACAGGGCTACTACACTGCAATCATCTACAACAGAGGTAATTGAATTATTATCACCGACACATGATGTTACCAAATCGTCATTAACACCACAGACAACTACGGCATCACTGTCGGCATCACTGTCAGCATCAACACCTGAAATAACACCGTCATCATCACCAACACACAGGGTTACTACACTGCAACCACTAAAAACGGAGGTAACTTAAATACTATCACCGACACATGTTACAAAATCGCCATTATCAACACTACAGACAACATGGATAATATTACCACCACATGGGATTAATACACTGCAATCATCATCAACAACGAAGGGACCTACACCATTATCATTGACACAAGGTGTTACTATAAAACCATTATCATCGGCTTGTTCCGAAATGGTGTGTAGCGTCGCGTCGCGTTGACGGAGGGGGGGGGGGGGGGGGGGGGGGTACGGGCCGGGATCGGTAAATCCACCACATTCTTTTAGAAAAAAATCCAACGCACCCTTTGGCAAAACCGGTTGTGTGGGGGGGGGGGCTTTGGACGAATGGTGGCGTTCCCGTCAACACGATGCGACGCGATGCTACCCACCCTTTCGGAACAAGCCATTATCATCAACACTGAAGTTATTTCAGTCATTGTCATCAAAACACATGATCTTGCCACATCCTCAGAATCTACGCCGCTTGCTGTTAACCCACTATCGGCAACACACCATCTCACCATTACCATTATTGCAGAGGGTTAATGTAAGGCCACAAAAAATCCTCTCAGATAATGTCATTGACACAACCAATTAAGTTTTCGATACCAACATCAATCCTACGTATACGTTAAAATTAATCTTAGTTCTGGTAACGATGGGAAATCGCAGGATCAAACGTAAGTAACATTTGAGGTTCAACACTAAGTAAATGTCATCTGTCAAACATTTTGGGAAGACAATGTGCAATACATGTACCTTATGCCTAGTTTACATTTGCCCCGGGCGTCGTACGATAGATTGGTCTACGATTTTCCAGAAAGAATGCTCTCTTCGTTTGTCTTAGACAGAGGAGGATGAGGGATAGAATAGTGTATTCAATGGGAAGGCATAAATTTACATTTGTACGACGGCCCCATTATCAGCTATCGAAAATTTTCTGAGAAACCAGTGATAAATAGAGTGAAGGTGTTGTATATAAATCTATAAAATTATGAAGCAACACAATATGAAAAAAAACAACATATCATTATCAAAACCCCGCAAAAAATTACATCAACATTATCGCCCAAAACAAAATGTTAATTTTTATTTTAATGGACATATAATATAGCTACAGTGTTAATGTTACTTCAGAGGAATAGTTTTAACACAATGTTTCCAACTCGGGCTCGTATCAACAAACAACTAAATTACAGTGATCTGACCATGATATGACGTAATACTTGTAATAGAACTACAAGTTCACAGTACACACGATTCACAATGAAGAAACGTGCTCCCTGTAACATTTAGCGTGTGATCTTAATTATATTTATTACCAACCGATGATCATACCATCACGGGAGCACTGTATTATGTTGGTGAAGATTCTAGGATCTGGTGAGGACTCTAGACTCTCATACGAGAGGTCCTGGGTTTGATCTCACATTAAGGTGTAAAAAAGAAATTGTATCATCTGTGAATTCTGTAACGATATTGTGAAATTGCTCATGTGCAATATATGATGTGAGACCACTATTAGCGGGATCATCATCATCAAAGTTAAAAACAAGTTCATCAGAGGAAGAATTGATTGTATCAAGAAAATCTTTGTCACTAGTGTCTATAAAGTTCAAGGGCGTATTAGAATCCATACTTAAGACATTGATACCCATTGAATTTAACCAAAACCAATATTAACACGGTAATTGCTAAACTTACAGCGCTGGCTCCAAAATCAAAAGGGGTTAGCTGAATATCAGCATAGGAATTGGAATAGAGAATGAGTAACATACAGCTGGTCCATTATCCGAAAGCAGGTGAATGCATAGTTTGCCGCTATAGATGCTCAGGGAAGAAGCATCCATAAAATTTGAATTAATTTGCTCCGTCCCATACGTCCAGTATCGAGAAAATAGATTTCTATTAAGCGAATATCGATTTTCAACAGAAATATATAAGGAAATATATAAGGAAATCTTAGTTTAAAAATAAATTGACATATCTATTCTATATTTTTAATCTCAAATGGGTTTTTAATTTTGAAAAAGGCAATTGAGCATTTGTATTAAGAAAATCTTCTTGTACACATAAACAAAATGGCAGCCCCCATGTGCTGCTAGCAGACGATACATATTGCTAGCAGATGGTAAATTTTGCTCAGAAAATCTTGATTCGTATCGATCTCGTATATTTTGACGCGAAGCCATATAGTCTAACAAGTAGGAATAAATAACACCTTTGAACACTATCGTCTATTTTTTAGCGTAATTCTCATGTTTTTTTCAGGTTGCGCCCCCGACACGCTTATCTATCGTTGATACTCCAATTATAATCACTGTTGAAATGTACTCTTACACTGTAAAAAATAACTAGATTAACAGGTTTTTTGTAGATTAACAGGGTTTTTTGACTTGTAAAATTACAAGTTTTGGCCGTTTTTTCTGTTAATACGGTATTTTTCTTGTGAAATAGCAATTTTCCTGCCATTTCACAAGAAAAATACCGTATTAACAGAAAAACGGCCAAAACTTGTAATTTTACAAGTCAAAAAACCTGTTAATCTACAAAAAACCTGTTAATCTACAGTTATTTTTTACAGTGTAGCCAATCATGCTTCTCGTTTGATCGCGCCTACAAGTATGTCAAATATGGCGCGCATTTATTGAGTTTCCATCATTTTATACGCATTACCTTCATTGACCTTTCTTGCGAAAGTGTCGATAAAAAGCTATTTTATTCCTTTCTTTTTCATATTGTTTTCTATGTCTGTTTCACGTTCATAAGTTATAGATTCGCAGAATGATTATGATAGTTATCCCATAAACCAAATCGGAAAAACACAGAAAAGAAAATGTCTTATGCATTTCACATATAAATAGACTCATGTATCATAGTTAAAAGACCCCTAGACGATTGTTATTTTTTATGTTAACTTCTATGTTATCTTTAGGTTAAAAGAGGTTTCAGAATACCAAAGCAATGTTAACTACTATGTTAAGTCCCCGTATGAGGCTTGCGTAAAGATATGCGTATATGCGCGCTGCATCTTCCCGCCTCAAAACTCTGTTAACACAGTTTTGGACTTAACATAGTTTTCAGAATAGCGATTATTATCATTATACCCCATTATCACTACAATTTTTATTGACACAGGATATATCTACAAATTTATCATCGACACATGATGTTACCACATTATCATCAACACCAGAGACAACTACGGCTTCACCATCGACAGAGGGTGTTACACTGCCAACATCAACACCAGATATAACACCATCAGCATCACCAACACACAGGGCTACTACACTGCAACCATTAACAACGGAGGTAACTGTATCATAATCCCCGACACATGATGTTACCACATCATCAACACTAGAGATAACACCATCTCTATTACAAACATATGCGGTTAATAAACTGCAATCATCATTATCATTATCATTATCATTATCATCGACAAAGTGTGTTACTAAACAATTATTACCATTACTGAAGCTAATTCAGTCATTGCCATCTACACAATATCTTACCACATCCTTAGAGACTACGCCGCTTGGCTACCCTAATTACCGACAACACACTTTCTCACTGCACCGTTATCATCATTACTGGACAGTACAAGACCACACGAAACCTCTCAGATTTCCGCCATTGACACAGCCAATCTAAGTTGTGTAATGCCACCATAGTCCTATATTTTTACGTTAAAGGGACCAGGCGGCCGTGGAGAAAGTCTGGACTGCGTAAGCCCCATTCACTCGTACACAAATTTTGTGCGTCGAACGCGTCCGTCGACTGCACGAAGCCCGCCGAATCTCGCACAAGAGCTCGAGCTCAGGCGAAGCGTGCATGTTGCGCGGCGACCAGCCTGTCCGAGGTTTGCGTCCCGCGGCCGGATCAGGTAACAATCACTGTGCCCTCTCGCGGCATAAAAACGTCCACACTCTGCGGTTGAGTATCCCGTCAAGGTTGAGTACTGGTAATGGTGGGAAATCACAGGTTCAAACATAACTAACAAGTGAGGTTCAACACTGCAAGTACATGACATCTGCCAAACTCTGGGTGGAATATGTATAAGAAATTAGCATTGAGAAAAAAAAAATTTCAATGAGTATTTTAACACTTAACCTCGGATAGACACTCAATATCGGAGTATTAGAATACTTACTTTAAAGCCTCTGCAATAACATTTTTCCTTTACAACATTTAGTACAACGGATTTTCATTACGTTCAAGTAATCGTCCAGGACGCGAAATTACATGATCGGGCAGTAGTCAGGTGACACATCCAATACGGACATTCTTGAGTTTCTTTATTGAGAAGTTACCACAACCCATGATTTGAACCCCATTTTCCTTCTACTATTACGCAACATTACTTTACAAGTGCGATGAGCATCTATATCATTAAAAAATATGATTGGAATTCCATTTTGTTTTCAAAAGTAGGACGTAACTCTTCAAAAAAAGAAAAGAAAAAAGAAAGAGCAGAAAAGGACCCTGGGGAATTCAAACATGCAATGATGGACCAAGAGTGCCAGCAAACTATAACAGAACATGAAATATTCAGGCCTACTGTAATGAAATGACCCTTTTTAGTTCTTTCAAATGAATTGGAAACTTTGGTAGTAATGACTCAATCTTTTTAAAATAAAGATATTTTGAAGTTTGTAAATCCAGAGAGACAATGAGACCTATTCCTACCTTTATCTTTGAAACCTACATTATTTTCTAAAGCTCTCAGGTTAATCAGTTCAATAAAGGCTGGTTTGATAATATTTCAATTCTTTCAAATTAATGAAACATGTTGTTTAACATTTTCTCCCTTATCATAATTTCTGTAGCTTATAATCAAAGTAGCAGTTACTTTACAGAATCCATTTTTTTAATTTTTCATGAAAATTGAGCTAAATTTCAAAGAAAGAAATGCATTCATGCTTATGAAATGGATGATGGGTCTACTAATAGCTTTACTTATTGGTAATATTAACATATTATATATTTCAGGTTTGCGGCAGCATGGTATCTGAAGGGGTTAGTGACGACGTGTCGGCTGGAAATAAGCAGTGCGGCTCAACCTTCACTTTGCACTTCCCCTTATTGAACCTCACCAATGGTGAGTTTTGGAAAATAATCTCCTTGCTGCCTACCAACCGTGTGCTTTACTATGTGTTTACTCTTCTTGATATTCTTCGTATATTTAAGTCTGTCTTATGATGTTAGGAACACCCAAATAAAGCACTACATTTTGTCAAAAAGAATTTGAGTGCAATGTTCCAACGAAAAGGAATAAAATGTCGGAATCGTTGCGTTTCATGGTAAACACAGACCTTCAAATACCAATCTTCAATAATACATCAAGTGTGAATACTCTCTAAGGTACTTTCCAGATGAATGTTTTATTCACAATCCAATGTACTTTTGATATCTTTTGAGTGTATTTAAATATTCAAACTGTGGAACACTAAGTATTTTTATGTGTTTTCTACGTATGCTCTATGTACTTTATTTTTTCTTTCGTGTGATTTGTATTTGAACAGAGTCTTGTGAAACACGAGCCCTTTTTATGCTTTTGTACGTTGGCTTTGCTCTATAAATCAACACTTATGTATATGTTACACAACTTTGACTAAATGTGAAATAAAAAAGGAAGACACTTCTCTCACATATCTCTGTTGGTCTCATCTCTATCAAACAGTTATTTGCCGAGTAGCTACTCTGAATAGATATGTGCAACATATGTACAAAAGTCTACTTTCTTCCTCTATTGGTTCCGTCTATTCTAAAAGGTTATGTGCTAAACAGACTACCCTGTATAGCTATTTGAAGAAAAAAAACTCTTTCCCCCTTTCTATCTTATCTCTGTCATAACAGTGACCGTGCATTACGTGTACGCTGATAGGGAGGACATCATCGGTGATGCAGACAATGTCCAATTTTCTAACAGCGAGAATGAGGACTCTGATGTGAGCATCATCAGCTCGGTGATCGAAATCTATCTCTTTGACGGCAACAGAACCGTCAGACTATCAGATGGCTCTGTGGAGATAACCTTCGAGATCGAACCCACTGCGAATTTTCCTCCGAAGGTAACACCAATTCTTTGATATAGGCTAGTCTTTGCAGGGTGTGTTTCTGGTGGACATTACCAGGTTTGAGCCTAAAGCCAAACTGTCGACTGTTTGTTAGTCATGCATAATTATCTTTAAAAATTTGGATTATCTACATTGATTTAGAAACAAAATGATAGAATACAGTACATCCAACAAGGAAAGGAGAGTTTAATACTGACTTTATACATTTCAAAGGTACTGACTGTTTGCAAGTAAAACGTATTTGGTCAGTTTAATATTTCAGGAAGGGTGTAGATTGTGCTACTGAATATTGTGAATAGAAAGTAAATTTCTAAAATCTTTACTCCTCCTATGTGATTGCGAATCTAATCTATTGTGGATGATGCGTTTCCTGCAATCTGTAGTTTTGATATTGCGTGGGCAATTATGTTCCGACGCCCTTTGTTGCAACATTCTTTACATGGACGTGTGGGATGGTTCTGTTATATGGTTTTGTCGTATGAAAGACTTTTTCATAGTTCTCATACCCTGTGTTATAAACAATTTCACCTTGCTCTATTATACAGAACGGTTCAAGTGTGGTGTACTGCGCATATCTCGTCAACGAAAGGTAATCATCGATAATCATATCAAAATAGTTATTATTATGATCTTAGTTACTAGAAAATTCCTTGAAAATTACTAGAAAATAGGAAGATCCATGGATTTCCTTACTTAAGATCATACTTTATCAATCAACATGATAATACGAAAAGGCATTTACGCTTTAGTAACTCGAAGGAATAGTTATTTCAGAACGATATGAAGATAAACGTTTGATTCATCCGGCAGAACTTCATAACTCTTTTGATTGCTTGTATAAAGATACATATTTGTTCAGTCACCCACCAATCTTCCGCATACAGTATAGCGCAATATCAGATTTTCTTTATTTGTAATCATTGATTATATTCCTATTTCTTGTGTGGTGTGTGTGTGTGTGTGTGTTTGTGAGTGTGCCTCTGCTTGTGCTTGATATTGATCGCAAATTTCTTAGAATGAAGATACATCGGTCCCTCTAGGGCTGTTGGATACATCTTGCCCCTCAAATGCATGGCTGGCAAGTATCCAAAAACGGTCCCTTAAATGAACCATATAGGCACGTATTATGTATGTGAGCGGGCACTTAAAAAAAAAAATCTTCTTACCATAGCACTTGGTCAACTGAAGGGCTACAGGTGATCTCGGTCAACTCTGACTCCGTGGTTTGTCACAGCAGTCATCTAACCAGCTTCGCAGTTCTGCTGTCCGTCAAGGTCAGTCGATGTTGATTGCAAGTATGCTCAATGGATTGATTTTATTAATTGATGGATCAATTTGGGGTCTGGATACCTAATGATTAAAGGGGTTCACTAACTTCCCGTGTTGTCATATAAAAACAAATGCATTTATTAAAAAAAAATCGACTCACTAAATTGCAAATTTGAGATTCGCATAGATGTAGTGATCTCATTTTCTCATAACTTTCTTATTCCTTGTCGGATTCCTTTCAAACTTTCACCATTCTGTTTTTTCTTATTTTTCTGCTTTAACACAAATCATCTAATCACCAAGGTTGGATTGCCCTTTGATACTACATTTTTATTCTATCTGTTTTTGTTTGCCTGTTCCTTCATTTTCTCTAGCCGCCTGAAGGAATCAATGCTAAAGTACAGAGCTACCTGTCCTACTTGCTTGGTGCCATTTCCATTGCTTCTTTGGCTCTGGCCGCCCTGATCTACTGTGTTACTGGGTGAGTCTTTTAACGACAATATTTTGCTTCTGTAGCGAAAAGGAAATTAGAATGGAACTGGTAAATTACTGTGCCATATTTTGCTGTCCACACCAAAAGACAGTATATCGGAAGCCAGGTATTAAAATGTTCCGTGATGGAATTTCGATGAATCTTAGCGTATTTTTTTGAATGGGAATGCCAAAATTAGGCTGTCGATCAATTCCACTGTGCTGCTGAAACTTATATGAGAGCAACCCATAAAAGAGTTCTTACCCGATGTCTTGTCGAAAATGACAAATCGGCAGACGACGTTTCAAACGTTATTGAAGCAAGCAAGCGTAAAAAAAGAAGAAAAAAGGTCATATACCGTGCGTATAAATAAATACTGTGCTTAAAAAGATGACGTAATTCCACATTATACGCACTGTTAAAGGGATTGTGGACAATTTCTTTTTTTAAAGAAAAATAACAGAACAAAATTAAACGGGATTAGGTGTACATCCCTACATCTCCTTCAACCAATTACCAATATTATGTTGGATAACACTTCCATTACATGTTATAATATCTAACCATTCGTTGCAGAGTCTGCAAGATGCTGAAGATCCAAATTCACATGAACCTGGCCATCTCAACGGCCCTGGGACAGCTCCTCTTTCTCACCATGGCTGATGCAACAGGAAACAGGGTAAGAAATTGAGTCTGTTCCTCAAAATCTTCACTTTATATCTTTACACCATTAAAAAAAACATGCGTATATACATGTGTACATACGTGTTTTTTTTTCGAGTCTAAGTTACAATCACATGATGGACATGGTATTTATTTGCTCTATATTTTTAGCAATCATAACATTTATCAGAGATGTCGATCCGTTTTCATGATTGGGGGGGGGGGGGGGGGGGGGAAGGATGACCGGCCGGCGAGGGAAGCGAAGTCAGTGGGCAAACAATGAAGTTACGCCCCCCTCAGAGTATCCAAACTTATCTACGTTATTGTACAAGCGAGGGAGCAAAGCGACCGAGCGTCTAATTTTTCAATTTCTAACCGTAAACAACGCAATTTCTTGTGCATTTTACCCAGGAAATGTTGAAATTGACCACCGCAATTGAGCGGTAGAGCAGCTCAAATTGTATGCATTGATAAACGGTTTTCTATTCACTCACTTCTATAATCGGGAGCAAAACTAACAAATTCAGCAAGGCTACCTGAAGTTGAGATTCCTTTCAAAATTTGAACCTTTGCAAATTGTTTTATACACTTTATCCTATATTGGGGGCGCAATATTTAGCAGTAGTCATATGAAACTTACATGATATAGTGAGCAAAGCAATGACATCTTTATTTTTACAAATTTTGAACCCTTTAAGCTATTTAAAGTAGCTATCCAAAGAAAATCACAAATATGGCAATTAATCTATCACTAGAAACTGGGAAGCTTACAGATGGCAATCGTATAAGTTTTATGTCAACTGCGTATATGATGATTATAAAAACAACACAAATAAAAGCTCTTCTCAGCATCTGGAATATCCGAGGATTCGCCAGAAATATAGCGAAGTTTTGATATCGTCACACTAGGGACCAATCCTGCTTAAGCAGACGACGTCCTATAATGAATAAACGTAACTGCAATGCAATTATTTATCAAATTATAAAGAGTTTGGTACATTTAAACATGACCTTATTTCACACCATTCTAAAAGGGAAAGTGAACTGATTCTGATAACTAAAACCGTTTGATAGTAAATACACAGGAGAAGGGTCAATGATCAATGAAATAAACCCCACTTTCAAATTGAAAAGCCCTCCGAATAATATCACAGATTGTATTCGTTCCCTCTTGAAACGCCGAACATGCCCCGGTGCAAGCAGCTGAAAATACAATGGCGTCTTATTTTGTTTACAAGTGACTGATTCCTTTATTTTTTTAACGCTGCATTTTTCATCAAAATAATACCATACACGAAGTTAAGAGTGAGGCAACAGACTAACATTAAGACTGACGCTAGTCAATAAGAGAAATAAGTGAAGAGGAGATGACAAAACAGGCACTGAAAAATGTGTAAGATGTTATGGGACATCGTCTGCTTAGACAGGACTGGTCCTTCGTGTGTCGTCACACATCTCAGCAGCGTTCAAGGAGCTCTTCAGCTGCTATATCGGGGGCTGTATTTAACCGTTTTATAATTGATAATAATCATTAATTCAAATGTTTCCAAGCGTTGAATTTGGATAACCTTGTATAATTTATGCCATCTATGCAATAATAAGTATTAAGCCAATATTTATTTTGATGGAATTTTCTTGCAATGTGATCTTTAAGAACTATATACTGGGGGCGTGAAATAACGAGATCCTGAAAGAAAATAATTGTGCGAGGGAGCAAAGCGACCGAGCTATGGAAAATTTTTGCATTTCAAGCCCTCAAAAGCTAGATTTAGGGCGCATAATCCGTAAGGTCCGTAAGGATTAAGATTTTCCTTCATTTTCCCCTTTTTTTCTTTTTCTCCCTTTTTTGCATTTTAGAGCATCCCAAAATGGTTCTTAATGAAAAGAAGTAATAATAATAATAATAACATTGGATATTTATATAGCGCTCATATCCACCATATATGGTGCTCAAGGCGCTATTACGATATTATTACCCCGGTCATCGGATTCTGACATGCCCGCACACAATGTGTGCACTTTATCCGCTCTCTGGGGAGTATTCCAGCAAGAGCAGTACAGTGACGCTCAAATTGCTAAACAAACGACATTAACTTTCGCATCCTACCGGGTACCCATTTAACACCTGGGTGGAGAGTGGCAAATGTAGATTAACGTCTTGCCAAAGGACGCTAGTGCTGTGGTGGGATTCGAACCCCGGACCTCGTGGTTCACAGTCCGGGGACTTATCCACTGATCCACAACACCTCGCATGGATCTATCAATGGACGGTATTCTTCGATATTTTCGCATTGAAAATTATGGCATTTCTTATTTCCTTACTTCTAATCATTACAGAATGTGATGGTATTTAGTTTGGATAATCATTAGTTTTAAGCTAATGTATTAACTCTTATTTATTCTTATTTTTAAAATCCAAAATATTGGAGAGGGGGATGATAACACAGGTCATCCCCCCACCTCAGTTGTTTTTTTTTTTTTTTTTTTTTTTGGGGGGGGGGGGGATATATACCCCCATCCCCCCGGGATCGACACCTATGTTCATCAGTCATATTTTATACTTAAATTAAAATGTTGCTTGGGCTAATTTAACCATCCAATGAGTAGTGATGTAATCTTTCTTATTATATTTTTCATACGACAGGCAGTCTGTAAGGGCGTGACAGTAACACTACATTATCTGTTCACGGCAGCCCTTGCTTGGACCATTATCGAAGGCGTCTTTCTGTATCGCACCACTGCCGTGGGATTCAAGCCACTCAAGATTGGTTGGCTGAGTCTCATCGCCTGGGGTACGAATGAAACTTTCAATCAGCCAATCAGAATGAAAACTTTTGCTTGCGATTTTATCGCTAGATGTATTATTTCATTTATTCATGTACCATGCTGAAAGATCTTAATTCCCCCCAAGAATTTTGTTTGATGATATGTAATATTTTCTAGTGCAGAGATATTCGGTAACAAGAACTGCGTATGCCGAAGTGTTCAGTCCTTAATTAGCGATAAAGCGCTGTCAGGATAAGAGACAAATAGTATCATTAGTATTACCTCACTATTCATGTTGTCTGTTCAATTTATATTGTAAATTGATTTGAGTAAATAAATGAGGGATTCCCGGGAATTTTCTTGTTATCAATCTGTTCAATTTCTATAGTAAATTGGTATACATAAACAAATGAGGGATTCTTCATTTTTGTCGGCCTAGATTTTGTTTTTATTCAGATTGCAAAATGTAATTTTCTAATGCCTCCCAGAGTGCCGACTTTTGTTAGTTTTTCGTGACAGTGGTAAATTAAATTGCCATTTAGTTATTTTGTATATTTGTCCTGTATCACGAATATCTTCACATTTATGTCCCTCTTTCCTTCCTCAGTGTAGTACATGCGTTCTACCCTAATATTTTTTTTTGTTTTGTAATAATATTTATTGAAATCATTCAGTTCAAATGTAACAATATAAATTAACAATTTCATAAAGCATGTACACAACAGCATAATATACAGAAATTGCTCAATGAAATGACACTGAATGAACAAGAAAAAAAAAACGAAAAAAAAAACATTGTACTAATTAAAAATATATTGTAATAATTCATTAATTGATTTATCAATTTATTAATCGATTATTTAATTCCTCACTTCTCGTCCATTGTGTTCTCGTCTACAAAATACTTAAAGGTTTTGACTGAATATTTCCTTTGATTTCTCCTTTCTAAAAATCAATTGTATTGGTGTCGCCTTGCCACCAGTTTCTATCTTAGCCATGTTAGCAATATCACGTTTTTATAATGTATTTCAGGAGGTTCTCTTGTGGTCGTTGGAGTGTCTTTCGGTATTCTCTATGACACGTACGGAACGTCGGCATAGTGAGTAGAAGAAATTTTGTCAATCTTTGTTCAATGTTATATTGGACAAAATGTCGGCTTTATTTTTATGAGAAAAATGATGAATTCACAGTCTGTATCTTGGCCCTGTCTTCAAAAGAGTTGCAATTAACCCGAACGGTCGCTATAGTCCTTCAATCAACCTGAAAGTTACAATCTCATATAGCTTTTAATAATTCAAAATGTGTGAATTAGGTTGCACGTGTACCGCAAATTTTAGCGTTTGTAATGTTTGTTAAAATACAATATGTTGAGTTAAGATAATACATTATCTGAGCTGTCCTCGATATTCAAACAAATACTTTGGATTTTCTTCAAGTGTATTAGTATCGGTCATCATGGGTATCTGATACTTGTGTTGCGTTACTTTCCTGAAGCATAAAATGAAGATCCTAATGAAACATCATTTGGTTTATGCATTTTTAATAATGCTGTTATGAACTGTTTTGCATTTAGCTGCTGGTTACACGCTGGCGATAGCAGCATCTACATATTTGCAGGATGTGTCTTCGCAACTGAGATGGTGAGATGAGGGCATTGCCATTATGTCGCATTCATATAGGAATAAGTTGAACCAGGCTAAACGTAGTTCATTAACTTTTTGAGCGCCCTGCAGTGTTACACCTTTTTACTCCCGTCATACGAAATTAATAAATAAAGTCATTACAAATCATAAGAAATAGATTTTATATTTTTGTTCACGGTATTTTAACAATGAGCACAACGAACACATTGCGTTCCATAAACCAGTACTTCAACCGGGGTCCGCTCGCAATTCATAAGGACCGCTATTCATAGAAAAACTGCTATTCTTTTAACACGCGTTATGATTAGCGGTCCTTATGAATAATTATGAAAAATGGTCCTTATGAATGGAGGTCCTTATATAGCGAGGGAATTTGTCTATGGTTTGCTCGCATTTCAGAAGGACCGCATTCATACAAAACCGCTATTCATTTAGGCACACGTTATGGATAGCTGTCCTTATGAATAGGTGGTCATTATGAATAGGTGGTCCTTATGACCAGCGAGGTTACCCCCTTCAACCAGTTTAAACCGGTCGTCATGGTAAAAGAAACCCGACTCTTTAGAATAATTGCATCTCACAAACTGTTGAAATTGATTACAGTTCACAGATACTAGATACTAGCAAGGTTTACAGAGATTATGATCGAAAGTATAACTTCAAACCACATCTTATTAACACCTTTGTTCACATCTTATCATAAATGTTCCATAATCATAGCTGATGAAATGTTAACTTTTTTGTCTTTATTGGATTTTATTTCTACGTATAGTTCAGTTTCATGGTGCTGTGGTTCGTTATGCGAACATTCAACTCTCTGAAGGCTAACAAAAATAAAGATGATATCGCCAAGTTCAAGTAAGTATCTTACTTTCTTCGAGTCCTTAATGATCTTTTCCGAACTAAAACATGTTTCCATTGTCGTTGTGCATCTATTCATCTGCATTTCACACATCAACGATTCTGTATAACGGACGCTTCACACAGTTTGGAATATATCACCGTTGATCTGATCCCAACATAACGCTTTACAGAAAAAAAAGTTTTTATTCATTCTGATCAATCTAAGAAAATAAAATTAATGTAAATTTTGAAGGGAGACTTCTATAAAGTTTTCAAAGCTAATTGAAGAAAATGTTTTGGTCTGAGACAAAAATAACAAACAGAAACAAACAACAACAGCCAAAAAAAAAAAAAAACAGAAGAAATTTTACATTAGATTCATATCATGGACGTAATTTGTGAATTACCTTATGTTCTTTCTGCCCATGTTTCTTGCTATATCCTAGGGCTACTGCTCGTGCTCTGTTCATCATTCTCCCGATTCTTGGGCTTACTTGGATTGCTGGAACCATCACCAGTATCTCTCAATCTGATGATGTCATCGCTTTCCAGTACATCTTTATCATCTGTTTCTGCCTGCAGGTATGATTGTAAAAACAAAGAAACAATAATAATGAGAATGGTTACATTTTTGTTGCTTATAGAGGTGTTGTGGTCTAGTGGATAAGTCACTGAACTATACTGAAATATACATTAGCCACACCCGACCCTGGCGAGGTGAATAATTACCTGGAAGGAATTAGTTCCTTGAAATGCTAGAGCTCCTGGCGCTAGGAGAGTCAAGTGTGACGGACATGACTGCTCTGCGAGAAGCCACTGTTTATCAGTTTGATCTCAAACATACTCATCAGAGAGGATGCTCAATGCGCCGAAAAAGTTCTACTATTACCCTTGCTCTAGCCGAGCTGCCATAAGGAGCTAAAAGTATTCTCGGAATAATTTCCTACCGGGTATACAGGTACCCATTTACTACACTTGCGTGGAGAGTGGCAAACGTATATTAACGTTAACGTCTTGCCTAAGGATATTAATGCAAAGGATGGGACTTGAAATGAGAACCATTAGATCCAAAGTCCGTCGATGTATCCTATAGACCACGGACCCTCTACATGTAATCACTGGTTCATTGAAGGTAGTGAAGTACAGAATTGCATTCTGAAAGAAGGTGTCATGATATTCTGAAAGGTTGATTTGGTAGGAAATAAAAGCAACTCTGTATCCCAAGGTTTATTTATTACACGAATTATTGCATTTTTTAAAACTCTACCTGCTAGTAATAGTACTCTCGGATATTATATTCATATCGTAATAACAAAGACAAGATAGGTCAATAATTAGCTTTGCCTTTTACCAGTACTCAACTCTCAGCTTGAGTCCAACCAATACAGAATAAATTGCGTCACAATAGACCTGTTTACTAATTTTATGCATACTTCTTGAACAAAAGTTTCTCTTGACGACTAAAAAGCTTGCCAGTGGCTTGCCCGACATAGCAACATCTAATGTATGCAAAATGGATTCCATCCATAGAGATGCCATTATGCATATCAGGTGCACTAAATAGTTGGTAGCTAAGGATTCTGGAGAGAAACATGCATAAATTTAAATACACTTAGTAAACAGGCCTATTGCAAAACTCATTACATTCGCCTAATTAATATAAACCTACCTCAAAGCTAAACTATTTGGGTACAGAACCGCTACATACCACTTAACATCACAACAGCTTTCTAATCATGCCGACACTATGAACATGGCGAACAAAGATACGACGAAGTATACAGCTCTTCACTGTACCTTCCACAATTACTCTGGTAGACAAAAGAACATCCCTTCATTGCTATTATGTAAAAATATGTAGAACAGATGTCACATGCATATTGACCTGTTCTACTTAGTTTACATAATAGCAATGAAGGGATGTTCTTTTGTCTACCAGAGCAATTGTGGAGGGTACAATGAAGAAATGTATATTTTGTCCGCTCTCTTTTGTCATCGTGTTCATAGTGCGATCGCTTTTCAATGAAATCAGTACTCCTTTGTCGATATGAATTGGGTGCATCATGTGAAGTGACTTTAACTTTTATGCTCTGCTGCATGATCACCCAACCATTTCCTCTCCACGCTCATGATGAATCAATCACGAGTATGGCACCGACACTTGTATTGAAGGAAGGACATTACTGCAGTACAGAAATTATATAGTTAGTCTTTCATTCACTAATTATCTAAATTGAGTGAACGTGTCTATTGATGTAAAAAAAGAAACCACCTAGGGTAAAAAAGTATTATTATATCGACTCCAAAATTTGTGCTTTATCCTTTGATTTATTATTACATTACACCATATTTCCAGTAATCTATCCAGTAATTCAGGAGGTGTAACTAAATATAATAACCATCATTGTTTAATATATTAGCATGATCTGATGACTATACAATTCATTTATATTTTTACTTATAATATTCGTACGTAAAGGCTACTTCGACTTCTGCCCCTCATCATGGCTCATTCTACCGTTAAAGTAACCTCAGTTATGATATACAAGTATGGCTAATACCTCTCCTAGAAATATAACACTACTACTGCTAATACTGTTACTATCAATTTTGCTGTACGGATTTTGCTCCTCCTCTTATTACATTTATTACCACTACTACAATTATTCCGGTCATCACCCATAATCAATTTTATATAAAACATTTTGGTCTACGTTCCATTCTACATTACATTTGTATAAAAATGTATGCATTTCACTTTTCATCTCCTTTTCGTTCATATCCTTCTATTTTTACAGGGTGTCTGCATTCTGGTGTTTCACTGCCTATTAGTTCCAGATGTAAGTTTTTTTTATTATTCAGTTGCTTGATTGATTCAAACAAATGACATAATTCAAATCTATGATGTAAAAAATCAGGAATTTAGACCATGAATAATACTTGTCTTGTGATTAGAAAAAAGTTCCTCTTTTCTGAAATTCCGGGTTTTATTTTGTTTTTAAATCTCAACGTTATTGTTTAAAGGGGAATTAACTTCAAAATATAAACGTGCTTATATTCAAAGATGTAATCTATTCCTTATTGTTGTCCTACGTAGTTTTGCAATAAAATATACGAGATGGGTATAAATCAAGATTTTCTCAGCAAAATTTATCGTCTGCTAGCAATACCTGGGGCTGCCATTTTCTTGATGTGTACATAAAGATATTTTTAATCCGAATGCAAATTGTCTTTCTTCCTGATACAAAATTCCATTTGATATTTAAAATATATAACAGATATATACATATATTCTAAAAACGAAAATGTGTTTTATATTTCTTTGAAAATTACTATGTTAGAAAATATAAATATATTTTCTTGATGCTATGACGTACGCAACGGAGCAAATTAATTCAAATTTATGGATGATAACTTTCCCGAGCGTCAATAGTGACAAACTATGCATTCACCTGCTTTGAGATAATGGATTTCAATAGTCAGAATGCGCGTTGTATAAATTATGTTCTGCTCTGCCAGGCAAGCTCAAGTAATCGATTTCTATTTAGCAAAACCAGAGAATTTAAAAAAGAAATCTATAAATTTCAAATTCTAGAATATATGTATACACCTGTTATGTATTTTCAATCATATACGGGGATTTTTTTGAATGAAGAGAAGCAATTTAGCTCGAGGATTAAACATATCTTCCTGACCGGAACGGTTTCCAGCGGTTCATGTACAACTCCATATCACCAAGAAAATGCGAGCCCCCAGATAAAGTGTTAGCAGGTGATACCGTGTGCTAGAATGTCTTGATTTAAACCCTTTTCTGATATTTTAATTCTAAAGTGATACTGGCCAATGATTAAGAATATATTACACCTTTTAACATCAGTACATTTATATTCTAGTGTTAATTCTCCTTTAACCACGCTAAAGTTGCCACCAGTATTTAAGCGGTCGATTAAGGGGAGAATATTTCAATAGCTTTCTATTCATTCCTGTTCATGTCATAGTCATACTACACATTATGCAGACATAGACATGTATTTATACTTTACTTATTATCTTTTGATTGAAATCAAGGTGAAAGCGGCGCTCAAGCTTCGACTGAACCGTCGTGTCACCGACAGTTCTTGGGCCAATCCAAGGAGTTCAAGGTCGACTACCACTTCAACATTTTAAACATCATCGAAAGGACAGCATGATACTTAGATTTTTTGTCAAGGATTCTTTTTTCTGGTGTTACTCTTACATTCTGCTATCACAAATGACAAATCAAATTAAATATACTCGATGGTGAAGTTGAACTTCATAATTATCTAACCTTAAAGTAAACAAGAGAACAACAATCTAAAGCAATTATATGTATAATATTTCATTTTCTCACCTTTTTAATATACTTATTCCGCAAAATGATGTATATACATGTATATGGGTATTTGTTATGTTTGTGTATATCATGAATATACTTACATGTACTTTCATTTACATTCCCTTGCTAGACTGGTTTGAAATGTAAATATTGCTTTATAAAACGACATAAAATGTTTATTACATTTAATGTAATGTCACAACCTTGGATATTAAACTTTCATCATACATTTTAAAATTATGTTGAACTCATGTAATATTTTCTTTATAATAAAGTTGTTTATGTGGGTGGTAGATAACAGGTTGTGTATAATTTAAGGTTTTACACTGTGTCCGACTGTAAATACATGTAGGTTATTGATATGATTGCCTAACAGTGTGAAAGTAGAGACCTTACATATTAACTCTTTGTTTGCCACATAAATATTCTTCTATGTGATTTGTCTGTAAAGTCAGTGCCAATTGGAATAATGGCACAGTAAGTGGAAATAACAAGTATATGAATATAATAAGTAAGGAACAGTTGTCAGTCTTTTCTTTAAGAACTAGAAGGAAACGTTTTATATCTCTTTTTCAAGTGGATGTATGAATTATACAAAGTTGACTATTTTGCAAGATTTTCCGAGATTTTTATTCAAACGCATGATGTTAATGTTCGAATTTCCTCCTTAAAGGGAAATCCAACATCAATGACACGTTCCTCTGAAAGAAAGATGAAAAATCAGAGAAGCAGTTTGGTGAAAGTTTGAACGAAATCGGACAAGTAATAAGAAGGTTTTTGAATTTTTGAGAGCTGTTATTATTATACATATGGGAATTTCATATTGGCCGAATAGGTAATGTCACTGTGTGATGTAGTGGCGGACAACTCCCCCCATTTGCTCCAACACACCAGATGACTGAAATATTCTTTTCACAATGTATTGCTCAGTAAGATCTTTCTCTTTCATGAGGACCTATAACAATATGCTATCTGCAACATCTTTTGAGTACTGCACCGAGGGTAAAGGCGCTTCAGAGAAAATCGCATATTAATGATATTGTTGTGTTCTTATTTTTCTGCTTTTCACAGCAAGGTTGGATTTCCGTTTAACTATGTCACGTAGACGTTTTTCTTACAAAGGACACAGATCGATTCTGCTGAGGATTTAAATGCTAAAAGTACTCTTTTTCTTAATTTATGGATAATAACGTGTATCATAAAAAGACTTATTCCTGTTTCTTTTGTAGTCACATGATCAGTTTCACCACAAGTTTGTTATTTCATGTGATATATATTAGTCTGGTGAAAATGAATTAAAAAAGTAAATAAAAAATAAATAAAAAAACACACACAAAAAACCCCTCAACGTGGAGCCAGAGCAACTACGCATGTAATATAACGTCTGCATAATGCCTTAAATCCAGTGCTTTTTAAATAAAAATATTGGATATTATTATTGCTTTACTGTTTTATCATAAGAATTTATTGATGTTCAAACTACGTACATGCACATATACTAACGCTTGCTGTGCTGATGTCAATTTATGCATGTATTGAATACATTTGGTTCCTCCAAAAGCGACATTCAATTATTATGTAATGTTTCAAGCACGATCGAGTAATCTATCTCATAACAATATTGCATGTCAACTATTACGCAATGTCATTTCCTAGTTTGTCCTTGAAGAGAAATGAACATATGAATATAATTACTTGTTACTTCAAACCAAGGAAACAAACTATACCTTATGGCTTGTATTAAGGCGGCCTAAGTTACTCCTGGTTCTAGTTAAACGTAGTTTAATCCTGATTCATGGAGCGCCAAGTATCAAGCTCTTTATTCTGTAAATATATATATAATTCTGTAACACAGTGATATGAAAGTTCATTATTTTAGTATCAGAAAATATAACAATTGGGAAGGGATGAGGCTGATGACACTTAGCTCCATAATAAGTAAACTAAATCTTCCCACTTGAACCTAAACTAAAGTTAGTGAGTTTAATACCATCCTTTATGACTAGAAATGTATGTCTATTACATAATGTATACGTCTTCACTAATTATCTGTTATACTATGTCTTTAAATGGTATTAAAGATCATAACAGCATTAAATAAGGCCAAAAAAAAAAAATTGTTGTATTGGCGTAACCCGCCCGACCCTAAAAATGTCGCCGACCCTAGGTTTTTTTTTTTTTTTTTTTACTATCGATATCGCGTATCGTGCTGCCTTTGCGATCGCGATCATGATCGAAAACCCGGAAGTGCTGCGGACAGAACTAGCTGCGTGTATTATGTATTATACTGTCGTAAAAAAAAAAAAAAAAAAAAAAAAAATCCCGACCGACCGACCCTATTTTTCAGAGACCCGTTACGCCAATACAACATTTTTTTTTTTTTGGCCTAAGTGGGACAAAGATATACATGAAGTATAAGGGATTACTTTTGGAGGTTGCATAAGAAAAAAGAAAAGAAAATAATTCTGTTATATTTATATTCCTTTCATCGTTACATCTTCTTTCTTAGATGTATATAGTATTAACAAATGAAGGAAAATTTTTGCAGTGTTGAGATTCAATATTTGATTAGCGAACAGTTCCAATCATGTAACGTATTGTTTTAAACAGCATGGTTAATTGAATTATTGAATAATACAAGTGTACAATGTGAATGTCACAAAAAGAGTACGATGCACTCCTGTCTCGGAATGTACAATTTTCATTAGGTATTTAATCATCGTTTTTTGATTATCTTTTTTAAATGTGCTAATATTTACTAGTGCAAAAAGACCACTCGCTCTTTTACTGTGCCTTCGTAGCTTTAAAAATATAGAGGCAGTGTGTATGCCTGTCATAATTTGAAGTGACCTTAAACCATTATATGCATAAAGTACATCGTTTATTATATATGATGTGGAAACTATTTGTATGCTCATGAATTTTCATATTTGAATGTTAGACATATAACTTAAAGAAGATGTTAAGTACTTGACTATGATTAGACATATGCTAAGAAGAAATTCTTGTTGGTTGATGTGAAAAATGAGACCATTTTTATTTTCGACGCTTTCAAAGCCTAACGATATTCTAAAAATGCTTATATCTTGCTATCAAACTATATCTGAAATATAAGAAAATGTAAACAGATGACTTTTTCATAATTATTAAATTTATATTGTAATGTTTTCCTTTAAAATGCAAAATAAATTAGTTTACAAAGTGTTTAGTTATACCATTAATCAACAACCACTTTAAGAGTGAAATAATCGGAATAGATATCAGAGAATAACTTTGAATAGTGATCCACTTCATATCTGCCATTGTAGATACATATAAGACCATGACAGAGTGGAAGGTTCGATTGTTTTTTTTATAACTGAAGGAAAGTGAAGTAAAATCAAGAGAAGAGAAGGTAAACTTGGCAATTATTAAAGAACAAAAATAACTTACATGAATCGGAATTAAAAAAAGGGAAGACTACAAAAAATATAGAGAAGAACCTATTTCAGCAATGCAAAAAGATTTTAACGAGTAAATGAATGACACGTATACAGCGTAATAGTACGCTTTATGATTTGTTAATACCTCTTCATTGACTCCACGGTTAGATGAAGCAGTACAAATTCGAGAAATTACGCGACGCAAAATTGAAGTCTGATCGTTTAATACCTTTTGCGTCATAAAGACACCTACGCCTACTTATTCATCTGTGTTATATAACCATGATGCATAAATTTGCCACGCACTAATTATGTCATTATCTTGTGCAACAGTTCTGTGTTTATGTCAAGACAGTTTACGGAGGCATATATCAACGAGGCTTAGTTCGACAAAAGGAATATGATGATAAAACTCTGAATTTTGGGCATGATGATTTTTCGTGATCCATTGATTTCTGATGTGTCTTTCACATGGGCATCAATTATTGGGTGCCAGGGGGGGGGGGGGGGTTGCCCCCAATAAAATATAGGGAGGGAAAACACATCACTCCCCCCCCCCCCCATAAATCCGGAAGTGTAAAATAAGATAAGAAAAAATGATGCAAAACTCGGGAAATGAAACCCTCCAAACAATGAAATACAAAAGGTATTACATGATCAGATTTCAATTTCTATAATTTCCCCTGCTTCATATAACCGTGGGGATATATATTTTTAAAGGGTGCAAAAGTCAGACTTGAAAGTCAGACAAGAATTGGTATTTGTTCTGCTTAGCGTCGTGAAAAGGCTTAGCAATTTTCATATTTTGATCTTTAAAATACATTTTATGAAATATCATGCTTTATCTGAATGTCCTGACATTATTCCATCAATACTATAAAGTTGAGTGAGCAAGCCAACTTTAATTTAAAACCTCACCATAATTATTTCAAAATACTAAATTTAGTAGTTAATTGCTCAGTTATGTGATATATAAGCGTCTACAAATAATTATACCCGTTTTGTCATTAACTGTCTTAATGATCATAATATCAAAATTTCTAAGCCTTTTCACAACTCTAAACTTTGCTGATACCAGCCAGAACAAATACAAATTCTTATCAAGTGAGGATTTTTTTTTCAGCCTCTCACAAATGTAGCTTTTGCTCACTCCAGCATGAAACATCGTCATATATATTTATGTCACTTGTTAGTAGGTTTGAAAATGTCTTTTGAAATATTTTTGAAATATCCATTTTGAGGAGGGTTTTTTTTTAGTTTGCTGGAAATTGTCCAATTCCAATCTTCGAGCAGTGAGTATCAGTATAAGGATATGAATAAATGGCCATTAATAAATGCCTGTTTAGCGAATAATTGTACAAATCAAGTGTCCTATATGAAAATAAAAAAGTCATTTTCATTTTTCTCCCTGATACCACAGTGCAATATTTCTTTTGTCAGTTTATCACTTATCCATTGTGAAAGGAGGATCTATTCCTTCGTACACACTTCATATGCGTGGGAGAAGGATCAGAGAACAAAAATAAATCGGTAACAAAAACGAAGTTATGAAACGTTGATAGCATCTAATTAGTCATTTTTTTTGTGCAAAATAAATACATTTTCTTTGTGAGACTTATTGAAATTTCTCACTAATTTTCCAGTCCAAGGATTAAAAATATAAATCCCCTATTGACAACGTGGTCACGACTGCGTGGTGTCACATACCACCTCTCTCTAGATGGTTTTGTATCCAGAAATAGTTTCGAGTAGCTCTTTTACAGTTTCTTTCTATTGTAACACAAACAATTTCTTGTAGAAGGCATGATAAATGTAACAAACATAACTTTTCACGACAGAAACCTGTTCTATCATTTAAGAAATGCATTATAAATTTATCAAGCTTTATCCAAGTTTTCTCAGACTTTCATTGTTTTTGTTTCTCTGATTTGTCTTTTCTAACTTCAACCAACTTCACACGAAAGGTCAATTTCCCTCCAGATAAAAGCTTCTTAATTTCATTTATTGAGCTTTCGGTAGTTCAAGTGTTTGTAAAATATATCCATTCATCCTTCCCTACACTCAGCAAGTCTTAAAAAGAGTTGCCTTGCAAAAGTAGACAACTGGAATTATTGGCGATGAAATGATGGTTACCACTCTGCCTTTTTCATATTCTTCTCAGTGCTGATATTCAATTGTTATTACTAAACAAAAAACTTTGTTGTTACTATCGTCTTCATCTTTAATATCTACTATGTAATTTAGACAGTGCCCCTTTTAAGACTAGCAATGCTATGAGTATGACTTTTATTTTAACATCCGTTGTGATGAAAGCTTCAGCGGGAAGTTACCTACTGTACACTGTCTACAGGTTGCTACAAATTTATGCCACCACATAATCATCTAATGTGGGAAGTAGAGTAGTATGCTCACTGATGGATACATTATTGTATGTCGTTCTAAATTCCAAAGTAGTTTTCCCAATTCAAATTTCATTTCCAACGGCATCTACAGAAAGCTTGTTAATAATTATAGGTTTTCCCGTCCAATTTCACACTTAGTGCATGCAAAAGTAAAGATAAGCCATTCAATTTTACCCATAGTGCATGAGAAAAAGTAAATAGGTCATTCAATTTCGCGGATAGGGCAGCCAACACCACCAATCGTCATTCAAATTCGCTATAGTGCAACCAAGATGGTCAATTGCCATTCGTATTCGCTTTAGGGCAACCACATTCGCCAATTGTCATACAAATTCATACATAGTGCAACCAAGTTCGCCCGTAAAACACCCTCGAGCTAAGTTAGAGCGATCAATTTCCCCATTGGGCATCCAGTTATACAATTTGTGCATCCAATTTAGCACATGTATTTTTTTAAATTTTTATCATTTACTTTTTCAGGTTTACACATTCTTTCACTTTATGAGCTTACTCTTGTTTTAAGCTGGGGGGGGGGGGGGGGAGGGGGTCATTCTTTTCCTAAAGAATTTAATCTTTAAATGTTTATAAACAATGTACATAATTATAATTATTCTTATATGTATTACTGTTTACAAATCATGTGAATACAGAGCTAAATTGGATGCATTAGTTAGGAACATGAATACCCTATGGCGAAATTGAATGCTCTATCTTCAGTCACGTGTTCTTCCGTGCTAATTTGAATGCACTCTGGCGAATTTGAATGATATTTCTACACTTTTGCTTGCTCTATGGCGAATCTGACTGCCCATTACGAATTTTTGGCTGCCCTATGGCGATTTTGAATGACTAGTTTGAATTTTTGAATGACCTATAACGAAATTGAATGAACTATTTATACTCTTGCATGCACTAAGTGCGAAATTGGACGGGAAAACCTATAATATATTTAACGCTTTCAGTGCCGATGTCACACACACACACACACCCCACACACACACATATATATATATATATATGTGTGTGAGAGATAGACTTGTCATTTTCATTCACCAATTGCTCGACCGCAGGAAAGGTATGCGGTGGTCAATGGTCAATGGATAGCAGGGAAACTGGTGGGTGAGGAGGAGTGAAAACATTGTGAAATGAGGCGTGGACAGCTGTTGCCATCCAATCAGATACGTGTAATCGTAATCTTCTACTGATCTGGACGGCTGTGATTCGCTAATAGACGGAAATCACGTGGACAACTCAGACTGGTAGTAAATGGTGCATTTTCATAGTCTCCCATTTAGCGAGGTGGCATATAAAGCCTGGCATACCATACCCTCCGTAGCTATACTAAAATCATTTATTTTTCGTTTAAAAGCGCTAGTAAGTTTGAAGCAGCTAACAGTTTTCTCTATCGCTTCTCTGACGTGGGGGTAACAGTTATATATTCAGCCGAACAACCCATCACCATGATATCGCTATATGACCATTGGGTCATTTGAAAATTTATTTGCAGAGGAACATTTTTTAAAAATCAAATGTGCCATATTTTGCTATCACACAGATCATATTCGATTTTTAATATGTTTCCTCGGTATTCTGTGCTAAACTGTTTTCGTTTCTGTTTCATGACTAAATCTACTTGACAGGGACTCTTCATCGAGCTTTTCTATTTTGCATCACGTTTTTTCTTCACGGGAAATTTGGAAAGAGAATTTATTGTTTTCATATGCATATTTGTTTTCAAAATCTTAAGCCATGGCTCATTATTTTCATGAATAAAACGTCTTCTTGATATACATCGGCATCAGTGGAATACTGCAGTATATTTAAGACCTTCCATTCGCCGATATGAATAATCGACAGGCACAGAGTATTCGTTCTGATTTGATAAGGATTGGATTATTACTAATTGTGGTAAGTACCCCATCTTTTATTTTTGTTAAAAATGCTGACAAAATAGTATGATAAACGATAAAAATAGCAAATCTACACAAGAATAAGTAAATCAGCAAAAAAAAAAATATACATGGATAAATATAATGAAATTTATTTTACAATATAAAGTACGCCTTGAGCGTATATATATTTTACAATATAAAGTGCGCCTTGAGCACTCCACAGAGTTGATTTGGCGCTATATAAGTTACATATATTATTATTATTATTATTATAACATTATGTCTTTTAATGCACTTGGAACATGATCAGGACGAAAACATTTTGATTTTTAAAGCTTGTAAAACAGGAGGTTATCCTTCTAAACTGTCAAATATAGATTTCTAGAAAAGCAAGTATGGTCTCGCCATGTACAGGGTTGGAAAAAAGTTTGGAATATTTTTTTGGCGATGAGTATGTCTGATTTTAAATGCTAGTTTCTACTATATTGTGATGAATAATTCATCCAAATCGGATTAACTGTGTTGAATGAAGTCTACTGTTCCATCTTGTACCAAAGATTACGTAATATTGTTAAACATGTTACAATGGCTGACCAATGAACCACATGTTGTCAGATTTGCTCTATTTGTGTTTGAACATCTTGTTATACATTTCTGTACTTCACGTGGAATTTTGAAAAAGCTACGTGCAGTTTGCAGTCATTTTGAGGACTTCGGTATAGCAATTAAACTGTATCTGATAATTTAACTTTTTCGTTAGACATTTGCAAAAACAGCAAATATACGCTTCCGAATTCCAAGTGGACCTCTGCACTGTGTGATAAGCCTGATTTTTAATGTTGTGCTTTTAAAGTTAAAAAGGGACACATATCTTTTAATTGAACCTCAAAGAAGAACTTAAAATGACGAGGGATATGTTTAAGACAAGAAATAATTCTTGGAATAAAAATATTCCAAACTTTTTTCCAACCCTGTATGCGTTTTGAAATTACCTTTAAAAATTGTTTCTTCAAGAATGGTTTCAGTATTCTAGGTATATTTTTTATGTTGTTTCTTATCCCATTGCTATGTATTCAATCATAAGACTGATGTTTATCGTAGTATTATTGGTTATTATTAGTCTTCTATGTTCAGCAGAATTTCTGCTTAACAGGTTTAAATGTCTGTTAACTTTAATTTGTCCATGCACTAGTATTTGAAAATGGATAATTCTCAACAAAATGAATGGCGATGGCTTTTCTGTTTGGTATCATTAAAGGCATAGTCAATATTAATTCCAGTATTGATTAGATTCATTTGCAGTGGAACACAGGAGGTCCAAAGAAAGTGCCAATTCCCAAATTGTCCCTTTTCGCTGAAATTATTTCTTTTCCTTTTTCCTTTTAAGCTTTAGATTAGATTAGATAAGTAATATATATATTTTTTCATACCGGCTTATATTTCTTTACAAGACAACAAAGAGAACAAGGTATAAAATGCTAATTTGAACTATTGTTTTATGACCATTTCCCCTTTCATTTTTACCTCCTAGTAACATAGATTACCCCCGCACAAATACACTCACATTCTTTTTGAATCACAACATTGCTCTTCTCATTAAATTATATTTTGCATTTTCCTATTCAAAGTGATCATTCTGTTTTTCTTGCTACAAGAAAACAAATTTTCTTCTAACATGCAACATCATATCCATAACCCCCCACAAAACCCCCCAAAACAAACCACACTCCCATCGAATCACAAAACGCTATTTTTGGAATCTTCCCTTTCAAAGTTTTCCTTTTGCCTGTAACAAAAAGCACCACCCCCTCGGAAAAACAAAATATACTCGCATAAAAAAATTGCTCTTTATATTAAATTAATTGTCCCTATCATTAACAAGCATACAGTCTTACTTGAAATATTCATTTCTTGCAGTTCCCCCTCCCTTTATCTCATTGGAAAACAAAACATTAGATTACTTACACACAAAATAAAAAAAAAAGAGTTTACAAGCTTTACTAACTAATTATTATTTGTATCAATCATTTCGTGAATGAAAATGCATATTTTATAAAATGATGAGGAAGTAAAATTCATCAACTTCAATAGAGGAAAACAAGTACAACTTTCCAAAGCCATAATTGTAGAAAGTTTATAAAGTAAAATATGTTTAAAAGCCTACATTTGTTATAATTATATATTTGTCTGCATTATTTCTTCATGAAATTCATTTCCGATATCATTACTAGATTAAGATTAAGAAAAATATCTTTATTGCACTTTAAAATAATAAAAAAAAATACAGGGTTGGAAAAAAGTTTGGAATATTTTTATTCTTGTCTTAAACACATCCCTCGTCATTTTAAGTTCTTCTTTGAGGTTCAAATAAAAGATATGTGTCCCTTTTTAACTTTAAAAGCACAACATTAAAAATCAGGCTTATCACACAGTGCAGAGGTCCACTTGGAATTCGGAAGCGTATATTTGCTGTTTTTGCAAATGTCTAACGAAAAAGTTAAATAATCAGATACAGTTTAATTGCTATACCGAAGTCCTCAAAATGACTGCAAACTGCACGTAGCTTTTTCAAAATTCCACGTGAAGTACAGAAATGTATAACAAGATGTTCAAACACAAATAGAGCAAATCTGACAACATGTGGTTCATTGGTCAGCCATTGTAACATGTTTAACAATATTACGTAATCTTTGGTACAAGATGGAACAGTAGACTTCATTCAACACAGTTAATCCGATTTGGATGAATTATTCATCACAATATAGTAGAAACTAGCATTTAAAATCAGACATACTCATCGCCAAAAAAATATTCCAAACTTTTTTCCAACCCTGTATGATTAAATAAATCGTAATTAGTCCACAATCAGTTTAAAATGTACTTCAAACCGATTTTTAAATTTTGGAAATAATGTTTACAGTTTTAGTCATAGCATAATATCTTCACACATATTATGTTTCCACCAAATTGCCTTTAAAGGCCATTTTTGTGACCACTTGACAACGGACTAATATACCAATTTTGAGATTTATCAACATGAAAAGAATCTAATTATCTATTTTGACCTTTTTAGGTTAAATGACTTCAAACACCCTTTTAAAAGAAGTTTTAGTTCCAAAGAACATAAATGCAGTTACGGATTTAGGGGGGGGGGGGGGGTGGGGTTAATTGTGCCCCTTCCTTATTTTTTTTTTCCTTGACAGAGAATGTTTTTTAAGCGACAGAGAAAGACCAAAATGTATGTTAATCCTTCTTATTTGCTTGCCAGAACACTGTCTGATATGTGTGTCCCCTCCTTTTACAAATTCCTGGAGTAATATATATCCAAAGGTCTGTAGGGTGTTGTGGTCCAACTTGAAGCAGGAAAAGGAGGGCATTACACAAATATCTAAAGAATGGCCACATCGAGCAGATCATCGCTGGTGATTTGGGCTCTGTAGTTTGGAAATGAGATGTTTTGTTAATAAATGAATTCATGGGTACTAAAGGAAAAAGCATCGCTCTTTTAATTTATTCTTTAACTTTCATATTTTATAATTATATCAGTTACGTACAATGCATATTCAAATAGAATACAAGGATTACAAAAAAAAAAGTTTTCAAACAAATTGACTGAAATTGGTTTTATCTACCTGAAACATTTTATTTACCCCTCCCCCCCAAAAAGAACAATAATAATGATATTGTCTTTGTTGCTGTTTTGAATTTTCAGAATGGATAAGATGAATATTAAATTTGTTATAAAGACTATTAAAATTGATTTTATTTTCTTTTTAAATTTTGATTGATTGTTGTAGGGTGTGGCAAAAATGACATGCACAAAAAGTGCTGATAAAAGCAATCATGTCAACTGATACTGCTTACCTTTTCAAATTGAAGTTATGTACATCAACTAGAGCATAAAAGTCCAGATGCAATGAATGAGTAGAAGACGCCACAGCTCTTTATCTGTAAACCTGAGATTGAAAAGGAAATTTACCTGTTATGATAGCAAATATATTCAGTAAACTAATTTAAAATTTAACAAAAATAAAATATGTTCAACAGAATCAAAGTGCAATTTCATTAGTGTTCAAGGTGTAAGTCCAAGCTATTTTGTCCCAAATATTACCAACCACGTTACAGTTTTTAGAATATCTGATGATTTTAAGCAGTACCACACTTTGGTTAAGATCAAATATCAAGTGAACTAATATTACTGATGTTAGTTCATGTTTATTAGACTGTAATGTAACGTAGGGGACATCAAAATGGCAAAATTCCTTGGACCTGTATATTTATTATTTAAATATTTGTATCAGAAGTTTATTATTTATGTCATCGACACATCGGTCATTATCAATATGAACCTTTTGTTTATAGGGATTGATTTAAATCTAGATTCCAAAATTTGAATAAGTGAATTTTATTTCTGACTTAAAGGGAGGTCCACCGAATATCAAGTTGCTTTAAATAAATCAACACTGATAATTAAAAAAGCAGGTCAGTGAAGTGGAAGAAAAGCTGATGAAAGATGAAAATTAAAATATTTGCAAAAACAATAAAAATCTGTGACTGTGATCCCTTATATGATATGCATCAAACTTTCCCTTGAATATGATCACAAAATGATTGAAGAAAAAAAAAATCCCCTTTGGAGAACTGAGGCGATAGAGCTGTCTTTATATGTGTAATACATCATTTGAGCAATTTGCATAATTTGCATAGATCCCAAATAGCTGCCATTTGGAAAAACTTAAACCTAACCTTCGAACGACATGTCCGATACTGATTTATGATACAGCTATCTAGGAGTTTTGATGCGCGTATAATCCATTTGTTATTTTTGCAATTTAATGTCAGGTTAAGGTACTAAAGATGAGGTTATCGTCAAATTAGTCAAAATAAGGTCAAGTTTTTATTCTATACTGTATAGGCAGAAGCAAAATATTAGGATGTAGAATTAGTATTCACCTTTTTTAAACAATTCTAAGCAAAATAAAATGAAAAGTTTTATTCAGATATGTGTGATGCTAATTTTAGAACCACAGACAAAAAACTAGTAATTTTCCTCTTTTCGTCTTTTCCGCATCTTTATGCGCCATAGCCAGTCCAGTTTATGATGTGAATGGGTTTTAGGGTATTGAAATTAACTAAGGTTTTTTTTTATTTATTCAATTTTCGGGTCAGTATCAGTCGGAAAGATCTGTTCTGGGTTCATAAAATGTCAAGTCGACTATATTCAACAGCTGCTGTTATACATAAATATTGTAATGGCTGCTCAAAGTGAGCACGTATGTTTGTGCCGCTCGTATCGAGAGCGGGGCCAATTTGAAAGGATCCGCGGGGTAACTCGGCACTACGCTTTCGCACTCGGCGCAAAATTAAGGTAGCCAAGACAGCTGAATTGATCGGAAATACTGAGAACTTTAAAAACAACAGTTTTAAGTTAAGTTTATTAAAATTTGTAAAATAGTTACCGAAGAGCCAATCATAAAACTTTAAGAGGTGAAATTATAAAATAACATGACAAGTAAGTAAGGCTATATACTTCTAGTGTGAAGAGTGCCCTTTGTTGCACTCGATGCCACTTCTGTCCTATTGCCGAGCTACCCGGACCCCCTATTATGTAAGGGTACCGGTGAGTGAAATATTGGGGGTGTTGCTTCTAGCGTTTGAAATCGGCAAGAAGTGCACGATGTTTTTGTATGAGACAAAGAAATGTGCATGAAATAGGAAAACCATATACAACTTATAGACCATATCAAACACTGTACGCTGATGGACATTACTTCAGGTAGAAATCTATAAGAAATAGTTTTAAAAGATACAATTTTATAATGAAACTATGCTATGATATAACTGGAAAATTAACATGTGAATGGAGCTTAAACAGTGATTTAGTGGAGTTCACTAGACTTTGAGTGAATGTAGGTAAATATAGGCTAGGGATAACTTACTTCGACCTGACATGCATTCGACCGATTTTATCTCCTCAAACGTAAGATCTAAAACAATTATTTTAGGGAAAACTTTAAATCATCAAAAGCAATCATGCATGCGTCCCCCGTCAAGAAATTTCGTCGCTCATGAAGAGCCTACTCGTAATGTAGTTAACAAACATACGTGTCTCTGATAGAATGTTATATTTTGTTTGAATATTTAGGCACTTTAGATTTCGTACAATTGTGTTTGATTTAATTTGAACCAAGTACAATGGTAAATAACAGCAGAGTAATATTTTTTCAGATTAAGTGCATCGGGGTAAATAGCAACAAAGTAGGACTTTTTCAAATCAAGTGCATCGGGGTGAATAGCAACAGAGTAGTAATGTTTAAATCAGGTACAGCGGGGTGAATATTAACAGAGTAGTAATTTGTTAATCAAGTACATCGAGGTGAATAGCAACAGAGTAGTATTTTTTTAAATCCAGTACATCCGTGCATTGGTAATAAGTTTTGAATCTAGTTTATCTGGGTGAATAGCAGTAAAGTAGCAATGTTTTAATCAAGTTTAGGAAAAATGAGAATTTAGTAAAGTGATGAAATTGTAAAATCAGCACTGATTTTCTTATTTACTATATAAATCTATATACCTACCTATTATGCCAGTAGTCTTGACTACGGGACCCCTTCGAGAATTTAACACGAATGAGTCACAATATTGTGCGCACCCCCCGTAATCCTATTGTCCCCTTCGCCACTCACGCGCGTCAACACGCCACGGCCATCTTCCTCTTTTGCGAGCAACCCCAAGAAGAAACATGTTGCTTGCAAGGTGAGGGGAAGGAGGGAGGGTCATAGGTAGGTATATAGATTTATATAGTAAATAAGAAAATCAGTGCTGATTTTACAAATTTACTGTAATAAATCATATATACCTACCTATTATGCCAGACCAGCGCCAACTCAAAGACCGGGAGGCATGTTTCAAGCAGAAGGGAATAGGATTACACCGAAGATTACAAAGACGACACAGCGGCCTTCAAGGTGGCTGACGCAAAAAATAGCCTCACCTGCAGGGACATCCCTAAAGTAGCAAGAGATGAAGGAATTGGGCGAACGCCCATAAGCAGCCTTCAAAATATCATCTAGCGCCACACCTTGAAACAGAGCCCAGGAAGTGCTGACACTACACGTGTCATGAGCACAAGGCTTACTGTCAGATAAAAGAGCCTCTGCGCCAGCGGCCCTAATAGCCTCGACAATCCATCTAGAAATGGAATCAAGAGAAGCAAGAGAAAAAGGCCCTCTAGTGATCAGGAACAACTGATCATCCTTACGATAAGACTTAGCCTTATCAATATACCATTTGAGAGCCCTAACAGGACACCAAACTTTGTCCTCGCGCACTGACGAAAATCCAGAAAGCGGACAAAGAAAAATCTCCACAGGGCCAGAGGCAGCCGTTTGATTCTTGGCCATAAAAGAAGCCTTAGGAATCAATCTAACACCTTTTCTCTCCCAGCGAACATGACCAGGAGCAAGACAGAGAGCATGAAGAGTACTGCGCCTCTGCCCAGAGGCAATAGCTACCAAAAAGAGCGTCTTAACCGTAAGATGATGAAGCGGAGCTTCACCCAACGGTTCAAAGGAGGTTTCGCCAAGGCCTCCAGGACCTTAGGCAGACTCCAAGACGATACTAACCTAGAACAAGGAGGACGCTTCAGAAGAACGACCGAATCAAACCACTCAATAGCGGGGAATTGGAAATCCCCGAACCATCTGAGAAGCCTGAAGGAATGGCCCCGATCGCCGATCGGTAGCCTCGGATAGTAGAGATGGATCTCCCTTTGTCAAATAGCGAGATTAGATAATCCGAAATTGAACCAATAGGAGATACATCATCGTAAACAAAATCTGCTTGTCTATGGGATACCAGACAAGCAGAATGAGGATATCACTGCTACCGTACGGGATATTCTATGCTACTTCCTTCGAATCGCCCCAGAAGAAGGCCGGCAGATTCCGTTGGTAAACGCTCATCGTTTGCCCACACGTACACCTCCACACGTCAAGCAGCTTGTCGGCCAACCGGAGCCCGGACCCAGGCCCATCATTATTCGCTTCTCGTCAATGTTTGATCGTGATCGCCTCCTTCACGCCTTCGAATCCCAATCGCGCCAGAAGGGAGCAGCCACAGCCTCGTCGGGCCCGGTACAACAGGGAAATCGGGATCCCGCGTACTCTCGCGTCACCATCCGTACTGACCTACCCCCGAAGCTGAAAAGGGAACGAGGGCGTCTTGCCGCGGTAGCGTATCGGCTCCGGCGTGAGGAGAAGGTCTCTACGAGGATCAGGCTTGTTAGATCGAAAATCGTTCTTCAAACGCGTACCGGTGGATTACAAAACTCCGCTTGGGCTACCTGGTCAGAATAACAGTTTACGAGGCAAGTTTACATTCAGACACAATTTTATTGTATAAGTTACTTTTCTATGTGAAAGCAACCTGCAAAAATGTTCAACATACATTTTGTTGTAATATATGAACATTGCAAAAATGATTGCGGAAATTTTGTACTATGCTGAAAACAACTTAAAAACAAAAAGAAGTAAACTTTATCGATGTCTAAATGTTGCAAAAATGTTTGAGGAAAATTAATCTTGTTTTGTCATATGAATTTGATCTCACTTTTGTCTAAATTTACTATCCCATGCGAAAGCAACCTATAAAATGTTCAATATTGAACATACATTTGTTGTTGTATAATATATTAACATTGCAAAAAAAAAAAATGCAATATGCTAAAAAACAACCTGTAAAAAAATATGTAAACATTCTCGATCTCTAAATGTTGCATAAATGTTAGAGGAAAATTATTTTGTTTTGTGCATTTTATGCACTTGATCTCACTTTTATTGTCTAAATTTACTATTCTATGCGAAAGCAACCTGTAAAAATATTCAACATTGAACATACAACTTTCTTATTATGAACATTCCAAAAATGAATGCGGAAATTTTGTATTATGCTGAAAGCAACTTTTAATAACGAAGTAAATATTTTAATGTCTAAATGTTCCTAATCTAATGAGGAAATTTTGTTTTGTTACAAGAATTCGATCTCATTTTATCAACAGTATACACTATCGGAAACGAAGTAAATATTTTAATGTCTAAATGTTCCAAATCGAATGAGGAAATTTTGTTTTGTTACATGAATTCGATCTCACTTTATCAACAGTATACACTATCGGAAATGTTTTGGGTTGGTTGAGGTATGGACCTGCCAACTGTTGGTTAAACAAATATCCCCATATGACTCACATACATTTTTATTTTGGCCAACGGTTGATGGGTTCATGTTTTGACCAGCCCAATGGTTTCTAACCAACAATTCTGAGAGTGTCTTATCCAGTTTTACTAACAACCCTTTTTCTCAGAACATTCCAATTCTGCATTGTTGGCTTCGATTTTAGGAGGATCAACTGGAAGTGTGTGCTGATAATTTAGGTTGGTTTTGTTTTGTTTGTTTTTTTTTCTTTTTTTCACCAGTAACATTCGTACGAATATACTACGTAGTAAATATCCAATTCTTAACTGTATAGTGTATATGTTGTAGAATGCGCATATGTACGCGCATAAATTATGTACATGCATATGGGTAATAGAGAAGTCTCTCAAATTGAACTCCCCAGTGTAATTTCCCATTTTCCCCATTTTTTCTTATTTTTCATGCCATGACTCTTGCTTCAATCTTGATTCGGTGCTCAGTGAAATACATGTACAATGCATTCCCTATTCTTGTAATTTTTCAGTCAGTCTCTTCCTTATATTAAAATTTGCTTAAGTTTAGCAAATTTAAGGTAGTTTATTCCCAACTAGGATCCATTTTCCATATACCTCTATGTTTGTATATGTATATATTTTTTCTCTTTTGCAAATTCCTATTATTGAAATATTCACAATGTCGAATCAATCGACGTTCTTAAAACTCATTCAGGGATGTACTTACAACAGTACATTGATTATTTTGATCTAAATTCCTTATTTAATTATTTAACTTTTTAGCAGTTTCAACGTACCTGAAACTCCTGTCAATCACGAGTTATAATTCTTTAGGTCTTGCCTTGTTTTAAATAGTTGTGTCTCACTTTGAAATTGATCTTTTGTAGTCAAGTAATTGACAGGTTATGGTACAGCTGGCAATAATCCGTTTTAATCTCGGGGCTTTCTTGGGTAAAGCATTCTTCAATGTCCTTTTATTAATGATAATCTTCAGCAATTTTCCAACAAGGGGTACCCACTCCAGAAGAAAACTGGCACAAAAGAGAAATACATGCAAGTCAATAGATTTAAGGTGAGACGTAGACAATGTAAAATATGTTGCATGCCTTCATCAGTTCATTTGTACATGTAAATTCTCAACCGAGACTATACTCACTGTTAAATTTCCTTGCATGCCTTCACCTTTTTCATTCGTAAATTCTCAAGTTAAACTATTCAATGTTAAATTTTCTTGCGTGCTTTCATCATTTTCATATGTAAATTTTCAAAGTGTAATTGTCTTGCATGCTTTCACCCTTTCATTTTGATTCTAAATTAAGTTGAACATACTCAATGTTAAATTGTCTTGCATGCATTCACCCTTTCATTTTAGATCCCCAAGAGGTTCGCAATGTGTAAATTGTCTCGGTTGCATGCTTTGATTGCTTTCACCTTTTAATATTTGAATTCTCAATTAGTTAAACTTATTATTATCGTGTGTACAGTAAATGAGTCAGGGGCGGCGGAGCGGCGGGCTTGGGCGGTGGAGGTGGGGATGCGCCTTTTGTTTGGCCAACGAATGGTGCCCCTCCGGTCCCGCTGTCCTGGCCCGGTGTTCCGCCGCCTCTGAAATGAGCCACTTATTTAGTGAGAATGGGTCGGCTGACTCGGTCTTGACGGGTCTCGACGGCGAGGCGTGGCGTTTCTTGTTTTTTTTTTTTTTTTTTTTTTTTTTTTTCTTCTTCTTCTTCTTCTCCTCTTCCGTCCTTTACTGGCTAATAAACTGCATTATCGGTACTTTGTTGCTTCCCAACTGCGCAGCGCCATGCATGCTCGCTGCCCGGAGGGGCTGAGTCTGCGGGGCTCTGTGTTCTTGCGTTTTTGTTTTTATACTCTGATATCATAGTGTTTCAGTCCTTGCATGTACCTTTGCTCAGCTTCGATGTAACTTGCATGATTTTCTTATTTATCTGTTCCAATCTTTCGCATTTGCCTTTGTATTTATATCTACCTTTATTTCAATTCTTATATAGGTGCATATTCTATTTCTCATTCAAACTTTACGTGCAACGTTGACTTACTTTGTTTGTTTTTGTTTTCTTTTTCCCACATTGTTCTGATTCATTGCATGCTTTAAAGAAAAATATGACACTAGTTTTATCCACCTGTATTTAATTTTCCCAAGTGTTTTTTTTTTTTTTTTTTTTTTTTACAATGAGTGCATTTTGAGTGGTTTTCCTATATTATTATGCGTTACTATATTTATTGGGCGTCTCGCCAGGAACATGCTGAGATGTTCCACTATTGTTCATTTGCTCGTTCGTTCGCTCTGCCTACGAAGACTTCTGTGCTTTGTTGTTTCTACTTATACCTACATGTATTTTTTCTTTCTTTCTTTGTGTCAAGTCCTTCTTGCAATCCTTTTTCTGTTGTATGGTGTCAGTGTTCAATTCTCTGTATTCAAGTGTTTTTGTATCTGCACTTGTTCACATGTAAAACTGTCGTATGTGTGTTTTCTTGCAGGACTGTACTACCGCCCAATTCTTTGCTTACCGCTATAAATCTAAAGCCGAAAATGCAATATAATTTTGAGATTTTGACTGTACTTCTATGGCCAACTTAGCAGATGCGCCATTCCATTCTTTAAATGATGATGATCTTTTTGATCTATTAAACACTTCATCAACAAATCACACGAATGATAATACTGCAACTGATGTAGCGTATAACCATTTTGTAGTTAACAATATAAACTCAGCAACAGAAATTTTCGACTTTCACCCTGATCATGACCAAATTCAAAGCCCTTCATCTGACTATGTAACTGCGTCTCAATTTAAAAACCTCGCCAAACAATTTGCAAAAGATACATTTTCTCTATTACACTTAAACATTAGAAGCTTAAATAAACACTTCGAAGAATTTCAATTGTTATTAGATAATCCATCTAAACAGTCGTTTTCCGTAATAGGACTTACAGAAACTTGGTTATCCTGTGAATCAAACCTACCATTTGCATTAGATGGTTATGATCTTCTTGTCAATAATAGAAAAAACAGACCTGGCGGAGGTGTTGCATTTTTCGTGTCACACAAGTACGACTACACAATTATTAATGAAATTAATACAATGAACGAAATAGTAGAGTCACTTTTTATCGAAATTAATGTTCCGGATACTAGAAATATAATTATAGGCATTATGTATAGACCTCCGTGTTCCAACTCAAACGATTTCCTAGTGTACCTTACAGATTTACTCAAAAATCCACACTTCGTAAATAAAGACGTTTTCATAATGGGAGATTTCAATATTGATATATTGAAACATCATAATAATAATATATCCCATGAATTTCTTGAAATATTTTTGACTGCCTCGTTCTTGCCTTTGATATCGAAACCTACTCGCATGGCAAATCATTCTGCCACCCTTATTGATAATATTTTTTGTAATACTCTTCCAACCCCGGACTCTTCTGTAATTCTATCCGATATAACGGACCATTATCCAGTTATGTCACATTTTACCCTTAAGCACTCATTAAACACCCCTCACAGATCATCAAGACGGAGACCTACCAATGAAAACATTACCAGTCTTAGAGCTTCTTTAGACTCTTCTGACTGGTCGTGTGTTTATAATACTAATGACGTAAATTTATCTTTTAATAATTTCCTTAACATATTTCATAATCAACTAGATATTCACATTCCTAAAGTTAAAGACAAACGAACCACCTACAAAAAATCACCGAGACTTCCATGGATTTCTATATCACTTTTACGTTCTATTAACAGAAAAAACAACTTATACTATAAATTTAAAATGAAAGGCACTGAACAAGCAAAGGCTAGATATACCAGATATAAAAATATTTTAACTAAAACAATACGATTAGCAAAGAAAAGATACTTTACGAACCAGTTAGCTTTATATAAGAACGATATTCAAAACACTTGGAAGATTTTAAAACAAGCAATGAACCTATCCAATAACAAATCAGAAATAACTAAAATTAGGTATAATGATGACATTGTTGAAGATCCTGAAAATGTCGCCAATGCTTTTAACAATTATTTTTCTTCTGTAGGAGTAAATTTAGCTGAAGGTATTCCTCCTTCAGCCAAACATTTTTCTGAATACCTAGGTACACCTAATCCCAATTCTATTTTTTTCACTCCTATAGTCAAAGAAGATATCATTGATATTGTATCTAGTCTGAACAACAAAAAGAGTCCCGGCTATGATGATATTAATAATTTCATTTTAAAAGGTGTAATATCTTCAATTGTTAATCCCTTAGTACATGTTCTTAATCTTTCGTTACTTAATGGACAAGTCCCAGATAACATGAAAATTGCAAAGGTCATACCCCTGTATAAAAAGGGTGACAAATTGAATGTTAGTAATTATCGACCTATTTGTCTATTATCCTCCTTGTCGAAAATTCTAGAAAAAGCTATTTATCGTAGAACTGTTAACTTTTTAAAAACTCAAAATATTTTTTCCAACTTTCAATTTGGATTTAGAGAAAAACATAACACAGAACATGCCTTTTTGAATTTTGTTGACAAAGTAGCGCATGCTTTAGACAAATGTTCTCATCTGGTTGGTATTTTCCTGGACTTCTCCAAGGCCTTCGACACCATCAATCATGACATCTTATTATTCAAACTTTCTCATTATGGGGTGCGTGGGAAGGCCTTGGAGTGGTTCAGGAGCTACTTATCCAATAGACGACAGTACGTATTTTTGAATGATCATACATCCAATATGCAAAACATAAATTGTGGAGTCCCCCAGGGCAGTTTGTTGGGCCCTTTACTGTTTATTATTTATATAAATGACTTTTGTAAATCATCCGATGTCCTTTCGTTTATTCTTTTTGCAGACGATTCTAATCTATTTTATTCCCACAAGAATCCAAATACTTTAGTCAATGTTGTAAACTCTGAGCTTGAAAAAGTCACCCAATGGATAAGAGCCAATAAACTATCCCTCAACCTCCAAAAAACCAAATATATGTTATTCAGTAATTCTATAGACACACTGCCCATGGATATAGTGTTTGACGATACCCCTTTAGAAGTTGTCTCATTTATTAAATTTCTAGGCATAACTGTTGACAATAAACTTTCGTGGAAATACCATATAGATAATACGTGTAAGATTATTTCACGGAATATTGGCATAATAAACAAACTTAAATTTCATTTTCCGACATCATCCCTATTGATGCTTTATTCATCTTTAATTTTACCTTATCTGAATTATGGGATACTTGCTTGGGGCAATACCCAACAAACTCTAATAGATAGACTACTTTTATTACAAAAGAAGTCTCTCCGTATTATCTGCAATTCTGCTATACTCTCACACACAGACCCGTTATTTGTTGATAGCAGACTATTAAAAATAAATGATCTGTATCTATATCATTTGGGACAATTTATGTATAACTACAGTAGAAAGACCCTTCCACATATATTTGATGCCATGTTCCCCCAAAATCGGTCATTTCACGATTACCCAACTAGACGGTCAAACGAGTTTCATCTACCACTTTTTAGAACTTTATTAGCGAAGAAGACATTTATGTACGATGGTCCTAGATTTTGGAACTTTTTAAGCGAAGATATCAAAAGTAGTCCTTCCCTAAATTCTTTTAAGAAAAAACTAAAAATATTTTTGCTCAAGTCTTATAATAATATACAATAATAACCTAATAACAGCTGGTATCTTCTTATTTTTCCATTTGGGTCTTCATCATCTGCTCAATTTACTGAATTTCTATTTGGTCTTATGATTTCAACTTGCCAGAATCACCAACATAACTACCTCCTTTTTCGGTCATGATTTGTCCTGCTTTCCCATTGTCCATCGTTCATGTTCCTTTTTCTTTTATCTGTTTTACTTTTTCTCGTCGTTTCGTGTTTGTTTGTTGTTCTGTAACACTGTTTTGTGTTTTCCAAGTCTTCGTAGGCACAATTTGAAACGATGTTATTTTCCCTGGGGGATCCACAAATTACAAGCACTGCTTTTTAGTGGATCCCCCACATTTCCTCAGAAATCAAGAATTTTAATAATTCATTATAATAATGTATTTATATATGTACAGTGTACTTCTACACTTATCAAGGTAAATTGAATTTGTACATATATTTTTCATATTTTCTGTAATGCCATTGTCTTTTCTTTCTGTTGGAAATGAAATAAATACGAATTTGAATTTGAATAGCGGGAATTGGAAATCCCCGAACCATCTGAGAAGCCTGAAGGAATGGCCCCGATCGCCGATCGGTAGCCTCGGATAGTAGAGATGGATCTCCCTTTGTCAAATAGCGAGATTAGATAATCCGAAATTGAACCAATAGGAGCCTTAGACGGGGTTTGATTTCGCTCTTTACACCAGAGGAAAAAGACCGAAAGACGGGAATTATAAAATTCCCCGAGTAGAACTCTACGAGTGGACATTAAGAAATCCACGGCACTATCAGAGAGACCCGACTGTCTTGCAGATTCCCCGACAGGGGCCAAGCAGTCAAAAGAAGGGACTCTGGATCGTGGTGAAGAATCCCCGAGAGGGGCTGCAACACCAGATCCGCTCTTAACGGAAGAAGGAACGGTTGAGCCACCAGAAGGCTCATTAGCTCCGGAAACCAACTCCTCCTGGACCAAAAAGGGAGCTAACACAAGCACCCGAGCCCGATCTTCCCTGATCTTCCGCAAGACTCGCGGAATCAGCTGGAAGGGAGGAAAGGCAAACCCTCGAAGATTCTCCCAACTGAGAGAGAAAGCATCGAGAGCCCAAGCTCCCCGATTGCGCGCACGGGAGCAGTATTTCGGAACTTGGTGGTTTAGAACCACGCAAAAAGATCCACTTCCAGTGGACCCAGACAACTGCGAATGCGGAAAAAGACCTCTGGATGGAGCATCCATTCTGATGGAAGACACCCGCCCCGAGACAGAAAATCCGCAATGAGGTTTTCCTGACCGGGGATGAAAAAAGGCCACGGGTGTGATCGCCATGCGACACCACCTCCACAGCTGTGCTGCTAGGGCGCTCAGGATAGCAGAACAAGTGCCTCCCTGCCGATTGAAATAAGCCGCCACGGTGACATTGTCCGTGAGGATCAGACTGAACGACTGAGAAGTCGACTTCTGAAACGAAGCAGAACTAACAGAACTGCCATAAACTCCGGGCCACTGATATGGGGAAGAGTCCCAAGCTGAGACCAATCCCCCGCGACCGTGCTATCATTGCAATGTCCTCCCCACCCCAACCGAGAGGCGTCCACCGAAAACGAGATCGACGGAAGAGGGGTACCGAAGGGCTTGCCTCGCGCGATAAACTCCTCGTTCGTCCAACGAGAGAGAAGAGACTTGATTCTTATTGGTACTGGAATCCCGACCAACAGAGAATCTTTTCCCAGCTTGAGAAACCTGAGGAGATGTCTCTGAAAAGGTCTCATGAGGAGCCGGCAGACCTTCAGAACATCGACTAGCCTGGCTAGAAAACCCAGGAACTGAAGCCACTGTCTGGCCTTGACCCTTCTGGCCAGCAAGAGCTTGCGAGCCGCAGAGACAATGATGAAAATCCTGTCCCGCCTGGGCCAAGCTATGTCTAACACAGCCCCAGAAAAAAACTGGGCTGCGAGTAGGAACTCTGACTTTACCCAATTAAATAGGAAATCTAAGCCTTGAGAAAGACAGACGAGCAAACGAGTCTCGTCTAACAAACGATCGTGTAACTCCGTTAGGAGAAGCCAATCGTCCAGGTAGCAAAAATAGCCGAAGGCCGTGTCGCCTCAGAGAGGCTGCCAGCACGGCTACAACCTGAGTAAAAAGCCGAGGGACTGAGCGCAGCCCGAAGGGAAAAGCGCGAAAGCGATAAGTCTCTGAGAGGAAGGAAAACCCCAGAAGATCGCGCGAAGCGCGATGAATGGAAATGTGGAAATACGCATCTTCGAAAACTATCAAGACCGCGTAGTCCTTCCTCTTGATCAACGGGAGAATGGAGGCGAGAGTCTCCACCCGAAAATGTACTGAAGTTTTCCCGAGCGCTTGGGAATAACAAAAAATCGGAGAAAAGGAAAAAGACAGCCAGTCTTTTACCTTCTATAGCTCACTTTTTCAACAGAGATTCGATCTCCGATGAGGCACGAGAACAAGCGAGGGCTTGTGAGGTGACCGAGTTCCTATAGCCCCTCCGGGAAGCGGGGCGGACAGATCTATGAAGAATCCGTCTCGCCCGTCAAAGAGAACAAAAGCGTCCCCGGAGATGGCCTCCCAAGCGGGGAGAAAGGAACAAAGACAACTACCAACCAAGTCGCGGACAGAGGCCCGCGTCGACTTCGGGTGAGCGCGACCAAGACTCTGCGACGGTACATGACCGAGGCAGCTACAGTGGAAAACTGACCACTGCAAACCAAACATGACGCTTAAAAAGAAGCGCCGCTTCAATGCGTCCATACTCCAGCTTGAAATCCTCCGCAAGAGAAACACCCTCGGAGGAAACCCGCTGCCTGAACCCAAGCGAAGTCGAACCCTGCGCGCGGGCTGACTGCAAGTCAGGGAAAAATCAGAACAAAACAATCGCTTCCACCCCAGCGATTCGGAAACCGAAGCCTGAGAGGCCGCCTCTAAATCTGGTTCCGCCTGAATTGTTCGTGACAAAGGATCACGAACAAAGGCCGAAACAGTCGGATTCACCCATGGACCACCATAAGACTCCTCACCCGACGGAGCCCCGAGGCTGCGAGAATAGGAGGCGCATGTGATCCCGTCACAGACAAAGAAGAATAAACCATAAAAGGTTAATTAGTCTCAATGTCCGACCCCAAAAAAGGGACAAAAGCAGGGGATGTGGTGCCTGGTACAAGGGACCAACCCTGAGTCTGGGCAAAGCCCGCCTCACACCGAACATCTCAGCTTGAGAGGCCGGTGGGATAAGCTTCCTTCTGATTGGCTCAACAAGAGCCTAAGTCGAAACCCGCCTTTTTAGAGCGTTTATTCGGTTTCGTTCGGATCCCCGAAGCCCTTCGGGAACACGAACCGAACCCTCCGCTGAGGGACGCTCACCTCCCTTTATGGGAGAAGTGCGCTGAGGGTATTGAACCCAAAGACGCGCACCAATTACCCATATCGGCTGAGCAAGAAGATGCAACAGCCATGGGCCGGGCGCTAAGGCACCCAGTGCAAGGGCAGACCGGGATGACCCGGCATTTGCCCACCGACTACTAAAGGCATGTGAACTCGCTATTGAACCACTAGAGAGCGGCGATAGGAGAGCACTAGCAGTCACACACACAGGTCAGCACACCTGTTGCTCCGTAGAGCGCCCATAAAATGGGCTCAAGTCTACCCATCAGCTGGCAAAGCAACAGCCCGGGTAGCACTCGTTCCCCCATACGGCGACGGCCAGGGGCTATTCAATATCCAGGTGCGAGGGCAAACTGGGACAAGATCCCAGTATACGCCCACCGACTACTAATAGTATGTGAACTCTTTATTGTTCCGCCCGTGGGCAACAATAGGAGAGCACTAGTAGTCTCGCACTCAGTGCGAGGGCGGACCGAGATGACTCGGTATTTGCCCATCGACTACGTGACCTCAGGTCAGACCGGAAGTAATCACTCGCTCCGGTGACCGCACTTATGGGTATTGAACCCAAAGTCTGAGCCGGGTGCTGAAAGCACCCAGTGCGAGGGCAGACCGAGATGACTCGGTATGTGCCCATTGACTACTAAAGGCATGTGAACTCGCTATTGAACCACTAGAGAGCGGCAATAGGAGAGCACTAGTAGTCTCGCACTCAGTGCGAGGGCGGACCGAGATGACTCGGTATTTGCCCATCGACTACTAAGTAGTCACGCACTGTTGCTCCGAAGAGCGCCCATAATTGTTAGCTCGAGCATTCCCATCAGCTGGCAATATAGACAGCCCGGGAAGTACTCGTTCCCCCATTGGCATCGGCCGGGGGCTAGGGTTTGAGAACCCAGACCAACATGGGCTGAGCCCGTGAGCTGCCCTGCAGTAGTGGGACGCGTCTCCCCTAACGGGTTTAAACGAACGAACGCTACCGTACGGGAAACACATCTCCCCCTCTGGTCTTAACGACCGGGGGATTGGATTCGAGATATCCAAACCACTAGTGGGACGCGTCTCCCCTAACGGATTTAAGCGAGTGAACGCTACCGTGCGGGAAACACATCTCCCCCTCTGGTCTTAACAACCGGGGATCGGTTTCGAGATATCCAAACCACTAGTGGGACGCGTCTCCGCTAACGGATTTAAGCGAGTGAACGCTACCGTGCGGGAAACACACCACTAGAACCTGACGCCACCCACCCCGAAGCCACGGGCATCGGAGTTGACGTCCCAAGCTCAGTTAACGCCACCCGCCCCGAAGCCGCAAGCTCCGAGACTGGCAAACTCTGCAGGGAAACACCACTAGGCAACTTACCTGCAGCCCTCCATCCTCCCCCATGTACCGAAATACTCGGGAGAGTTCTGGAGGGCCGAGTCGTCTTGCTAGACGACTCTTCGGAAGAAGCAGGTCTCCGCGACCTAGCTGCTTCTTCTTCCGAACTCATAACACTGCAATAAAACAGACAAATATACCAAAATACTTTGACTGAGTGCAGGTAATAATAATAATAAATTTGGAGATACGCACAACAAATTTCACAGCAAATGACAACAAACACCGAACCCAAAGGCTCGGTGCCAAACGGAAACACCCATAAACACACAGATATAACTACGTGGGGCTAACCGTAAAAGTGAAAATAATTGCCAAGAAAAAGGAATCAAAATCCCTTTCAATCGGCAAAAGTGACTAACAAAACACAAAAGTACTATAATCTAGACGAGTATAAATACCGAAAAGTGCTTTTACGATGCGAAAAAGCGCGCTGAAAAGATACAAAAAGACCTGATTTCAGGAGCGCCGTAACTCGACATCCTAACTCGTCGGGGGCGAGCAAGAAAGAGGAAGATGGCCGTGGCGTGTTGACGCGCGTGAGTGGCGAAGGGGACAATAGGATTACGGGGGGTGCGCACAATATTGTGACTCATTTGTGTTAAATTCTCGAAGGGGTCCCGTAGTCAAGACTACTGGCATAATAGGTAGGTATATATGATTTATTGCAGTAAATTATTATTATTGGTATGATGTTAAGATAAAAACTAAGATTAAAACTACAGTTTGCGACTAAGTTAAGCTACGAATTTTGATGCCAACAATAAATAAAAAGTACCATACCAAAAGTAATTCCCTTTTCCCGTTTTTTTTATTATGATATTAGCTCTGAAGCTTGACAACGCAGTGTCAGTGACGGTGATAATAAAATATTGCACAAATGAAATACCAGAACGGTAAATGAATTGATATGTCAATAGATTTAACTTTTACATAGAAATAAAAAATGATACTAGACAGATATGACTAAAAGTCCACGAGTTCAAGTAAAGTTCAAAGTCTAAAAATGGATGGCTGTAACTTGCGAGCTCATGAAGACTTGTAAGTGAAGAATAATGAAGGGTGCTCGACGACGAGTGTCGGAGACGAAAGGGGCTCGCGAGATGGTCGCTCGGAGACTTGATGTAAAGACCGCTGATCGGGACTAAAGAGTTGCAGGTCCACGATTTTGAATAGAATGAATAGCTGCAGGTCCGCGGGACGGTGAGTTGCCCGAAAATGGACTGAGAGATGAGACGTTCTGCGAGCCAGTGGCCCGTATTCTGATCTCCGGTTTAACTTAAACCATGGTCTAAATGTGTGGTTTAACTATGGGCAGCCAAATGTGACACACATCTCTAACATTAGATATTCAATTTATCAGCATTTTGGTACTCAAACTTTTAAGAACTGTCTGGGAATGATAAGTACAATAGTTTTCTTGACCATTAAAGCATGAGACCAGAATCCAGTAAACATAAGGAACATACAGTGTAAACAAAGTTTTGACATTTTTGGCTACTCATAGTTAAACCAGTGATTTAAACCGGAGTTCAGAATACGTGACGAAGCAGTGAGTCGTTCGCCGTCGATGAGGAACAAAATCATGCTGATGATGAGGAGTTTGTAACTAGCTACGGCCACCAAACGGATCAGTCTTGAAGGTAGACTGATATATGTGACATACAGACTTGTAATTTTCATTCACCAATTGTCTGACCATAGGAGGGGTATATGGTGGTCAATGTATATCACAATTTTGAGCATAAATTAAACATCCTAAATATATAATTATAATTATATCTTCTTTAAAAAAAAAAAAGATATTACCTTATTTCAACATTAAACAATAGTACACAACTGAGAAACCCCCAAAAAATATGGACAAAAAAGGAACTCAAATGTAATTTTCAATAATTCTCTTGCATAAAGTTTGGTGAAGTAATAATGTTTGGTATCATAAAAACCTGGTAATACATTTCCTACAAGTTCTGTACACGAAAAATGTTTTGTGTATTAATAGATGGTTAATGAAGTGCAGACATTTGAAGTAAGAATTGATCACATTTTGGTAAAATTTTGAAAAGAGCTAAACCTCTTGGCACAGTAAAAGTTTAAATCCAGTATATCGGGGTGAATAGCAACTGAGTATTACTTTTTTAAATCAAGTACATCGGGGTGAATAGCAACTGAGTTGTAATTTTTAAATCAAGTACATCGGGGTGAATAGCAACTGAGTAATAATTTTTAACTCAAGTACAGGTTGTCTCTAAAAAAAGTAAACCCAACTTCAACGGCAAATTTTCAGAAAACTATAAAATATTTTTTTTTTTTCATTTTTTTATTTTTTCATGGTTAGATAGTCCAATAAGTCCTCGGTCCAATGATACTACGTAGGTTATGTAACTCTCATGCATTACTGAGCATGATTCAACTTTGTGAATGGGTGTCAAATCATCACTGTGGCAAGTTAGAATTGCATTTTGATTGGAAGTTCTGACATACGAAATGTCTGATTTCCTACGAGCATAGCTTAGGGATTTGTACCCTCGACATGACCGCCATTCGTTTCGATGCAAAGCTCGCAACGTCTTCTCATGTCCCTGACAGCACGCCTGATCATTCCCTGATCTTGTCGTAATCGGTTCACTTCACCTGTTATCCGTTGCCTCAGCTCCTGAATTGTGGCCGGTGGGGTTTGGAACACTTTTCCTTTAAGATACCCCCAAAGAAAGAAATCGCATGGTGTCAGATCTGGTGAACGTGCAGGCCACTCAACCGGGAAATGAAGAGTAATGATGCGATTGGCAAAGGGTTCAGTCAATCGATTCCTCACGGCAAGAAGTCTGTGGGCTGGGGCCCCATCCTGAGCCCACCAGGCCCTGCGGAATGCTCCACGTCGTTGTCGGGGGAACATCTGTTCCATCTCAGGCACAATAAAATTGTTCAGCATGTCAAGGTACGCCTGGCCATTGATGTTGCCTTCAAAAAAGTAAGGTCCCACCAATGAACCATTGCCACAAAGACCAATCCAGACACTCACTTTCTCCCTGCTCATGTTCTTATTAAAAGCATATCCCGGTGGATGATGGAGTTCAGTATACTCGTGCCCATTGTGGTCGTTTACCATTCCATCCATGGAAAACGTTGCTTCATCCCCGATGGTAAAAAACTGGAGGAACTGTCGATCTCGGTTGCACTGGTTCATAAACCATTGTGAAACTAACTTGCCACAGTGATGATTTGACACCCATTCACTAAGTTGAATCCTGCTCAGTCATGCATGACAGTTAGATAACCTAAGTGATATAATTGGACAGAGGACTTATTGGACTATCTAACCATGAACAAATAATGTGTAAATATTTTATAGTTTTCTGATAAATTGTTTTGAAGTTGGGTTTACTTTTTTAGAGACACGTTGTACATCGGGGTGAATAGCCACAGACTAATAATTTTTTAATCTAGTTTATCTGGGTGAATACCAAAATACTAGTAATGCTTTAATAACGTCCATCGCGGTGAATAGCAACCAAGTATTATTCTTTTAAATCTAGTACATCGGGGGAATAGCAACATAATATTAATTTTCTAATCAAGTGCATCGGGGTGAGTAACAACACACTAGTAAATTGCCGACTCAAGATGTTAGCAAAATTAAAATCACGATCAACCCTTTGTGGAACAATGGTGGCCATCTCCCACTGTTTTTGAATTCCCTTTTTTGTAATTCACATGGTTGAGAGATTCAAATAGTTATCACATTTTCATGATTATGTACGGTAGTTCAGAGACTAGAAACCATAATCATTGTAATGCAATGGCTTATTCAGAAATCGATAAAGGGGGGGGGGGGGCGGAATCCTCCCCATTCCGAAAGGGTGTGTATGTGTATGTGTCTGTGTCTGTGTGGGGTGGGGAGGGGAGAGATATACACCTGCTTTATCCTATTCTTGATACGCCACTGATATTCTTACTTCGCTTACTTCGGAAACATTCATTTTGTCTTTACCTTCTTTTGATTCAGATGCAGGGAGTACCAATATGTATGTCAGAAACACAGTGCTACCAACTACGTCTAGGTAAGATCTCCTTTCATAAAATACTCTTGTGTATCAAACTATGTCGTTATTATTCACAACTTGAAAATACATCTTCTTAGAACACCTTTCAGAATTGGAAACATAAATATAATTTTACTAGACAATTTTCTTTAACAAAATTTTTTGGTTGATTTTTTTTTAGAGAGAGAAACGGAGCTCTGGCTCCGAATTAAAGACATAATTGACAAAATACTAATATAATTGTTCAGGTTATTAAGTAAATTTGGGCGAAAATTGTTTTACAAAAATTTAGATTTTGAATCGTTCAGCGTTCAAAATCCTTACTTTAAGTTTCCACAAAACAGCGCCATCAATACCGCCAAACATATAAGCCAGTTCGGGGTTGCAATCTGAGCATGAGCAGATAAAGGTCATCTGTACCAAAATTCTAAAACCCACTGACACTAATATTCGATATGTGCTCATGAATGTCATGTAATCATTATTCAATTATGCACTAATGGTGCATTCCATGATATCCAGGTGGAAGTATTCATTTTAAAGGGGGAAACAAAAGCTATTCATGAGGCACCTCTATCACTCCCAGAGTTATTTTTCTGAAGTGCACATAAAGGGACCCTCCATGTCTAAAATATCTGTGGATATTTGGGGTCATTTGTACCATGCGCTAACCCCGAACTGGCTTATTGCCTTAAGCCTGGTGCACACGAGGCATTATTCCACTGCCCGTCAATTACGCCAGTGTTCAATTCATTCCACAAGTTAACATTTAGCGATAGTGCCCCTGCACATAATGTCGGCTGCGCCCAGTTGTCAGACAAATATTCTGTAGACACTCATTGGTTTGTATAGATTCAGTGGCATAGCCAGGATTTTTCAATAAGGAGGGGGGGGGGGGGGGGGAGCAGAAGTGAAGGATCAACTAAGCGAAGGAACATAATTATAGAGACTTGGTCGTCTCCCAGGGTGAACCGTGAAGAGAATATAAATTTTTGTTTCCGGAAATCAATTTTCGGAATTATGTCATTTTCTAAGTAATCCATGCATAAGGTATTGGAGAAATAAAATTTATCATCAGCGAGCACTTGTGCACCTCGCTCACTCAGGAGAGCGCCTATCTAAATCTAGAACACAGATGGCGCTACACTATATTGATCTTATTTTGATTGGTCAGCTTTGCGCGAGGCCATTATGGCTTCAACTTGAAATAGAAATGAACTGTATCCTTCCGAAGTTTATTTTAAAGGGCTGAATGGGGGGGGGGGGGAGGGGGCATGGTCCCCTTTTGCCCCCTGGCTACTCCAGTGTATAGATTGTTACACCAGTGTTCCATCTAAAGCTTGTTTTCGCACCTTCTAAGTCCAGGTTAACACTAGGCATCATTTTGATTGCGTCAGAACCTGCGCTAATCGAGCCTGTGATGGCAATGAACCCATACGCCAGTTATCAAAAAAAAAAAGAAAAAAAAAAGCCCAGCATACATCATAAGGATCTAATGCTCATAAGCTAATTACTTGGACCTGGCCGATCAAAGGGTGACCCCACTGCTAGGATACAGAATGTGTACGGATTTCATATTTTGTCGCCCGCCAACCTCATTGCGTGCCATGTCACACGGGATATGAGAGGACCATACTTGTTACATCTTATTACTTAGTGCTCGACGTCTTTGATTTAACAGCATTCGATTGAAAATAGATATATAATATAATTTTTTTCTTGCAAGGGGGGGGGGGGGGGTAGGCATGGGATGCAAAAATCCATTTTGCCCCTACCCCTATTTGCAATATTTGCGGGCATCTGCTTCCTCTGCCCCCTCCGGAGCCTATATTGTTTTGTACAGTTTTATAATCCACAAGTGTCTGGGCCACATTTACAATTCCAATTTGATAGCTAAGATACGTTGAGCCATTATTATTATGGCAATTCATTATCAAATTCATCCTCTGAGCCTGTTTTCTTTACATGGAAAGTATTCAAACATTAATGTAGCACATGTATTTCTTCTTCCCCCTTATTGATTTATAATGTCAAGGGTGGATTCGGGGATGGGGATGGAGCAGCCCCCGCCCCGGGAAAAAAAATAACAATTTGTTTGTCTGCTCTTTTTAGGAAGATTTCGGGGATCTTTCGGGTGTCGCGTTTTTAAAATTAAGATTTAGTTAAAATAGTACGTGGAAATGTGAAAACCTTATTGTATATTTAGATGTGGATTATTTTTTCTAATGATCATGGTGATAATGATGATAATCATAATAATGATGGTGATGATGATGATGATGATGAGAGGTGTCGTAGTCTAGTGGATATGTCACCGGACTGTGGAAGTCATGCTTCGCGGTTTAGTCCCACCTCAGCACTAACATCCTTTGGCAAGACATTACTCTACATTTGCCACTCTCCACCAAGGTGTAGTAAATGGGTACCTGGTGAAATTTATTCATTGAATGCTTTCAGCGCCTTTGGGCAGCTGGGCTAAAGCCAGTGTAATACTATTACTTTATAGGTATCTTGAGCATCCCCAGGGATGGATACGTGTGCAATATAAATGTAGCTATTATTATGATAATGATGATAATAATTATTTCTCCACTCAGTTTAGTAATTTGTTCATTCAATTTAATGTCAAGTGCATTTAAATTCACGATAAATGTGATCGCCACCGTTTTTCATGCAACCAGCTCTTCAAATGAGCATGTCAATTTAAATAAGGAGCATACGATTTAACGAATGGTCATCTTAATTTAATTTCCTCTCGTTCGAATTTGTTATCCGTGGAAGAAATTCTTCAAATAGGTCACATAAATTGAGATAAAGAGCATGCAATAGACCGCTTCGGTAATGTATGCAAATTTTATGCATACCTTTCCAAAAAAAAAAAGGTTGTTCTTCACAACCTGAAAGCTTGCTGGACATAGGAACAAATAATGTATGCAAACTAGATTCCAAGCATTGAGGCTCATTTATAAAAAAGCAGGTTCATGGAATAGCTGGTCAATAGGTGCTCAGAGAATATATGTGCATAAATTTGTATACATTACAGAAGCGGTCTATTCAAAGGTTGGGCATTGACGTACTTTTTCCTCGTTCGAATTCATTATCATTGCACCAAAATTTTCAAGCGAGTTATTCACATTTAAACCAGGAGTAATAAATTTAGGAAATGGGCATTGGCCGATGACCGATTGCCTCTGCTTTTCTTCGGTCATTAAAATTCATGAAAGGGCAAGTAGGTTTTAAATAAGTGTAAAAGATATAACATAAATAAGTAAACATGCAAATATGGCACTCAAATGTTTAAAACAGACTCTCCAGAATGCATAGAATAGAATAATGATGAAAAAAGGAAGAAATTAAAAATCATACTGTCGCTGTAAATTATAAGATGTGAAAAGTTTTGAAATCTGACTTTGTGTATGAGGCAACAAGAAATCCCATAAACAAACAGAGAATATATGACCCATGAATCCTACGCAAGTCTGTTAAAGGAGAATTACGCTCAAAAATAAAGACGATAGTGTTCAAAGGTGTTATTTATTCCTACTTGTTAGACTATATGGCTTCGCGTCAAAATATACGAGATCGATACGAATCAAATTTTTCTGAGCAAAATTTACCATCTGCTAGCAATATGTATCGTCTGCTAGCTGCACATGTGGGCTGCCATTTTGTTTATGTGTACAAGAAGATTTTCTTAATCCAAATGCTCAATTGCCTTTTTCAAAATTAAAAACCCATTTGAGATTAAAAATATAGAATAGATATGTCAATTTATTTTTAAACTGAAGATTTCCTTATATATTTCTGTTGAAATCGATATTCGCTTAATAGAAATCTATTTTCTCGATACTGGACGTATGGGACGGAGAAATTAATTCAAATTTTATGGATGCTTCTTCCCTGAGCATCTATAGCGGCAAACTATGCATTCACCTGCTTTCGGATAATGGACTTGAAAAGTCAGAATGCATGCTGCATATATTATGTTCTGCTCTGTTTGGCAAACCCAAGAAAATAGATTTTTGTTAAGCAAAACCAGACAATTTAAAAGTATCATTATAAGATTTAATTTTTATAATACATGTAAACACCCACTTTATATTTTCCGTCACATATGGGATTTTAGGTAATGAAGAAAATCAATTTAGGATTTGGATTCAAAATATCTTCCTGACTGGAACATTTCTCAATGGTTCATGTACAACTCCAAATCAGCAAGAAAATGGCAGCCCCCATGTAAATGAGTAGGAGACGATAACGGGTGTTGGAATATCTTTATTTATACCCTTTTCTGATATCTTATTAGAAAATGATTTAGGCCAATAAGTAGGAATATAATACACCTTCCAATATAAGTAAATTTGTAATCAGGGCTTAATTCTCCTTTAAGGTTATTGTTTAAATGTGCAATTATACTGTTCCACAGTTCATAATGGCCGAGTATCAACAAGCACTGTTTGATAAATAGGACGGTTTTCTATTTATTCATTATTTATTAAATTCAGGAATGACTAAAAAGAGGGGGAAGGTTACAAACTACTGCAATGTCAATAACCTTTCTAAGTAATTCGAGTTAATTTAATTTTCAAGATTATATCGTTATATATATGTTTTTCTTTCTTATACCTATCCATCTTTATTCATTTCATAGATACTTTTAAAAACCCATGCGATCCGCAATTTCCGGACTGTACACAGGGCTCACTAGACACCATCCAGGTCACCCATGCTAACGTGACGGTCACCTCCTTGATTGATCCCTCTAATGAGGGGTTAGGCAGTGATACACACACTGTGAATGCCACAGAAGCAGCTAACAGCATTGTTCACTGTAACACCTACACTTGTCAGAGTCTGGGCTATATCCTACTAGCTAACTACTCTACTCAGTACTGCTTGGGGGCTGCAGCAGGCTCCTTACCGCTTGTTTACACTTACATCGATGCAGTCGTGTCTGTAGAATACACAGGTAATATATGAATTCAAGAATTTTACCCTATATACTGTCTGAATTAATAATTGACAATAATTGTTATTTTAACCACTTTGATATTTTTCTCAGTTGTGGTTACGGCTTACATCCTTCAATAATCACATGGGCCAGTAACACGAAGATAATTTAATTGATAATTGTGTACAATCAATCCCCAAAATTGATTGTACGATTAATTGATTGACCGTAGGATCAATAGCTAAGCTTTATACTATATTATATTATATCTGTGAGGTGAAGTTGTAGAATACACATGTAACATTATGGATGCATGATGTTAAAGCAGTGGCACTGACCAGTTTACCACTTACGAGAGCCGTTGCCAATACCCCTCTATTTTAGCTGTTCCCTGAAATGAAGCAACTGAATGTGTAAATTCAGCACTTCTCCCTGGTCACTGGTGGAGTGGTGGTAGACACTGGTAATAACCACAATCTATAGTTAATTAATTTACTGCAATAAATCATATATACCTACCTATTATGCCTGTAGTCTTGACTACGGGACCCCTTCGAGAATTTAACACACATGAGTCACAATATTGTGCGCACCCCCGTAATCCTATTGTCCCCTTCGCCACTCACGCGCGTCAACACGCTACGGCCATCTTCCTCTTTCTTGCTCGCCCCCGACGAGTTAGGACGTTTAGTCACAGCGCTCCTGAAATCAGGTCGTATAGTATCTTTTTGGTGCGCTTTTTCACATAGTTAAAGCACTTTTAGGTACCTATATTTGTTTAGATTATAGTACTTTGTGTTTTATTAGTCACTCTTGCCGATTGCAAGGGATTTTTTGATTCCCTTTCTTGGCATTTATTTTTCTCTTTCACGGTCAGCCCCACGTAGATATTTCCGTGTTTGCGGGTGTTTCCGTTTGTCACCGAGCCTTCGGGTTCGGTGTTTGTTCTTACGGTTTTTAGGCTGTGAAAATTTCTTTAGTGCGTATCTCCCAAATAAACTTTAGTTTTATTTACTGCATTCAGTTGAAGTATTTCTTAATTTGAAAAGTATACTTTATTGTCTGTTTTATTGCAGTGGTATGTATTCGGAAGAAGAAGCAGCTGGGTCATGGAGACCTGCTTCTTCCGAAGAGTTGTCTAGCAAGACGACTCGGCCTTCCAGAACTCCCCCGAGTACAGCGGTACGCGGGGGAGGGAGGAGGGCTAAAGGTAAGTTGCCTAGTGGTGTTCCCTTGCAGAGTTTGCCAGTTTCGGAGCTTGCGGCTTCGGGACGGGTGGCGTTAACTGAATCGGGATTGTCAACTCCGAAGCCTGTGGTTTCGGGGTGGGTGGCGTCAGATTCTAGTGGTTTGGATATCTGGAGAGAATCCAATCCCCCGGTCGCGGAGACCAGAGGGGGGGGGGGGGGGGGCTGTTGTTTCCCGTACGGTAGCGTTCACTCGCTCTGATCCGTTAGGGGAGACGCGCCCCACTACTGCAGGGCAACCCACGGGCTTAGTCCATGTTGGTCTGGGTTCTCAAACCCTAGCCCCGGCAAACGCCATATGGGGGAACGAGTACTTTCTGGGCTGTCTCAGTTGCCAGCTGATGGGAATGCTCGAGCTAACAATTATGGACGCTCTTCGGAGCAACAGGTGTTTTCACCTGAGTGCGTGACTACTAGTGCTCCCCTATTGCCGCTTTCGAGCGGTCCAATAGTGGGTTCGCACGCCTTTAGTAGTCATCGGGCACATACTGAGTTATCTCGGTCTGTCCACGCACTGGGAGCTTTTAGCTCTCAACCCATGGCTACGGCATCTTCTTGCCTAGCTAATATGGGTGTTTTGGATGATTCTCAAGGCTCACGCCATGAGCGCTCCAATCCCTTTATGGGAAGTGAACGTCCCTCCACGGAGGGGTCGGTCCGTGTTTCCGAAGAGGCTTCGGGGATCCGAACGTTTCCGATTAAGCGTTCTAAGAAAAGGGTTTCGGCTACGACTTTTGTCGAGCCAGCCAAGAAAAAGGCCAAGAAAAAGGCGAAGAGCGGCAAGGCTTTGCCGGCCTCTTGCCCATCTGGCCTGGCTGACCCGGCTAGCTCCTCTCAAGCTGACATGTTCAGTATGATGCGGGCTTTTGCTCAGAATCTGGGTTGGTCCTTTGTACCGACTTCTTCAACCCTGACTTCTGTCCCTATTCAGGGATCTCGCTTTGAGTCTAATCAGCCTTTTGTGATTGATTCCTCTTTGTCTGAGACTGATTCGCATGTGCCTCCTACTCCCGCGGCCCTCGGGGCTCCGCCGGGCGAGGAGACTTTTGGTGTACCATGCGGGGACCCGCCTGCGGAGGCTTTTGTTAGCGTTCCTTTGTCTCATTCCACTCGGGTGGAACCAGATTTGGATGCGTCCTCTCAAGCTTCGGTTCTCGAATCGCTTGGGCAGGCGGAGTCTCAATCGCTCAATCTCTGTGGAGTGGAAGCGATTGCTTTGTTGTCCAAATATCTCCCTGAAGTTCAGTCAACCCGCGCGGAGGGTTCGACTTCGCGTTGGAATTTCAAGCAGCAGGCCTCCTCCGAGGTATTGCTCTCGAGGAGGTTTTCAAGCTGGAGTATGACCGCATTGAGGCCGCTTTGTTGGTTAAGCGATCTAACGCGGTCAGGGGTAAGGCCTTTGCCTTTTGTTCTCAGGACCAAGACAGCTTTTTCAAGGCTAAGATTCTTTCTCCTGAGATTTTAGAGGTTGGTCGTCGCTTGCAGGCGACTAATCCGCTTACCTCCGCTGCGTTCAGGGCGGAGGATAGGCAGCAGCTGCTTCGGCTACGTTCCGTCGCAGGACCTTGGCTCTCTCGGCACTGGGTGTTAGAGAGTCGGGCATTGCTCAACTTCTCCGAGATGTACCGTCTCGGGGTCCTTCGCTTTTTGGTGGTAAATTCGCTACGGTATTCCAAAGAGAGATCGATGCGCGGAAGCAGATCTCGGATATGACTAAGCAGTTTCACACTAGCTCTAAGTCAACGCGGGCCCCTGTTCGGCGTAGACCTGCTGGTCCCGCTTCGGGTCAGCGCAGCCGCGTGTCTAGGGTCCCGCCTCCTGAGCCTCAGCCAGCTCCGTCTCGTGGGAGAGGGAGTCGTGGCAGGGGCTTTTCGAGAGGTTCTCGTGGTAAGGCGATGGCTTCGCAGAAGGCCAAGCCTGGATTTTGATGTTTTTCCCCGAGCGCTTGTTCAACTGAATGTGGTAGGTGGCCGACTTCACGCGTTTCTCCCCGCTTGGGAGGCCATCTCCGGGGACGGGTTCGTTCTCTCCGTCGTGCGAGACGGATTCTTCATAGATCTTTGCGCCTCGCTCCCCGGAGGGGCTATAAGAATTCGGTCACCTCCCATGTCTGCCCTGTCTCGGTCTCATGCTTCGAAGGAGATCGAGTCTCTTTTGGAAAAGAGGGCTATAGAAAGGGTAAGAGACAGGCCGTCTCTTTCCCTCTCTCCAATTTTTGTTATTCCCAAGCGCTCGGGAAAACTTCGTTTGATACTGAACCTAAAGAGGATAAACAAATTTATTCCTCCGGTTCATTTTCGTATGGAGACTCTCGCCTCCATTCTTCCGTTGATCAAAAGGGAAGACTACGCGGTCTCGATAGATCTCAAGGACGCGTACTTTCACATTCCCATTCATCGCGCTTTTCGCGATCTTCTGGGGTTCTCCTTCCTATCGGAGACTTATCGTTTTCGGGCTCTTCCCTTCGGGCTGCGCTCGGCCCCTCGGGTTTTTACTCAGGTTGTAGCGGTGCTAGCGGCCTTTCTGAGGCGTCGCGGCCTGCGGTTGTCTTTTTACCTGGACGATTGGCTTCTCCTTGCGGAGTCGCGCGATCGTTTGTTGGACGAGACTCGTTTGCTCGTCTCTCTTACTCAAGACTTAGGTTTCCTAATAAATTGGGAAAAGTCAGAGTTAGTCCCCACTCGCAGCCCAGTTTTTCTGGGGGCGGTGTTAGACATAAGGAATCAGTTAGCTCGGCCCAGTCGAGACAGGATTCTCACCATTGTCTCTGCGGCTCGCAAGCTCTTGCTGGCCAGAAGAGTCTCGGCCAGACAGTGGCTTCAGTTTCTAGGTTTTCTAGCCAGTCTAGTCGATGTTCTAGAGGACTGCCGGCTCCTCATGAGACCCTTTCAGAGACATCTCCTCAGGTTCTTCAGGCCGGGAAAAGACTCCCTTTTGGTCTGGATTCCAATACCAGTAAAGATCAAGTCTCTTCTTGCTTGTTGGACGAGCGAGGTGTTTCTCGCGCGAGGCAGGTCCTTTTCTGTCCCTCTTCCGTCGATATCGGTTTTCGACGGACGCCTCTCGGTTGGGGTGGGGAGGACACTGCAACGGCAGCACGGTTGCGGGGGATTGGTCTCATCTTGGGACTCTTCCTCATATCAATGTCCTGGAGTTTATGGCAGTCTTGTTGACCTTGCTCCATTTCAGAAGTCGACTTCTCAGTCGTTCAGTTCTGATTCTCACGGACAACGTTACTGTGGCGGCATATATCAATCGGCAGGGAGGCACTCGTTCGGTTGCCTTGAATGCCCTAGCAGCTCAGCTGTGGAGGTGGTGTCGTCGCATGGCAATTACACCTGTGGCCTCTTTCATCCCCGGTTGGGAAAACCTCATTGCGGAGTTTCTGTCCCGGGGCAGGTATCTTCCATCGGAATGGATGCTCCATCCGGAGGTATTTTGCCGCATTCACAGTTGCCTAGGTCCACTGGAAGTGGATCTATTTGCGTCGGTGCTAAATCACCAGCTGCCGAAGTATTGCTCCCGTGTTCGCGATCAGGGAGCTTGGGCTCTCGATGCTTTCTCCCTCAGCTGGGAGTACCTTCAGGGATTCGCCTTTCCTCCTTTCCAACTGATTCCGCAGGTCTTGCAGAAAATCAGGGAAGATCGGGCGAGGGTGCTTGTATTAGCTCCCTTTTGGCCCAGGAGGAATTGGTTTCCGGAACTTTTGAGTCTTCTAAGGACTCAACCGTTAATTCTCCCGTTAAGAGCGGATCTGGTGTTACAGCCCCTATCGGGGATTCTTCACCACAATCCGGAGTCTCTTCATTTGACTGCTTGGCCCCTGTCAGGGAATCCGCAAGACAGTCGGGTCTCTCTGATAGTGCCGCGGACTTTTTAATGTCCAGTCGTAGGGTTTCTACTAGGGAAATTTACAATTCCCGTCTCTCGGTCTTTTTCCTTTGGTGCAAAGAGAGAAATCAAACCCCTTCTAAGGCTCCTATTGGTTCAATTGCGGATTTCTTAATCTCGTTATTTGACAAAGGGAGATCTATTTCTACTATCCGAGGCTACCGTTCGGCGATCGGGGCCATTCATTCGGGTTTTTCGGATGGTTCGGGAATTTCCAATTCCCCGCTGCTAAGTGGTTTGATTCGTTCGTTCTTTCTGAAACGACCTTCGTTTTCTAAGTTAGTGCCGTCTTGGAGTTTGCCTAAGGTCCTGGAGGCCTTGGCGAAGCCCCCTTTTGAACCGTTAGGTGAAGCTTCGCTTCATCATCTTACGGTTAAGACGCTCTTTTTGGTAACTATTGCCTCTGGGCAGAGGCGCAGTACTCTTCATGCTCTCTGTCTTTCTCCTGGTCATGTTCGCTAGGAGAGAAAAGGTGTTAGGTTGATTCCTAGGGCTTCTTTCGTTGCCAAGAATCAGACAGCTACCTCCGGTCCTGTTGAGATTTTTCTTTGTCCGCTTTCTGACTTTTCTTCGGTGCGTGAGGACAAAGTTTGGTGTCCTGTTAGGGCTCTCAAATGGTATATTGATAAGACTAAGTCTTATCGTAAGGATGATCAGTTGTTCCTGATCACTAGAGAGCCTTTTTCTCCTGCCTCTCTTGATTCCATTTCTAGATGGATCGTTGAAGCTATTAGGGCCGCTGGCACAGAGGCTCTTTTATCCGACAGTAAGCCTCGTGCTCATGATACTCGTAGTGTCAGCACTTCTTGGGCTCTGTTTCAAGGTGTGGCGCTTGTTGTTATTTTGAAGGCTGCTTATTGGCGTTCGCCCAATTCCTTCATTTCTTGCTACCTTAGGGATATTCCCGCAGGTGAAGCTTTGTTTGCGTCAGCCACCTTGAAGGCCGCTGTGTCTTCTTTGTAGTCTTTGGTGTAATCCTATTTCCTTCCGCTCGAAACATGCCTCCCGGTCTTTGAGTTGGCGTTGGTCTGGCATAATAGGTAGGTATATATGATTTATTGCAGTAAATTTGTAAAATCAGCACTGATTTTCTTATTTACTATATAAATCTATATACCTACCTATGACCCTCCCTCCTTCCCCGCTCCTTGCAAGCAACATGTTTCTACTTGGGATTGCTCGCAAAAGAGGAAGATGGCCGTAGCGTGTTGACGCGCGTGAGTGGCGAAGGGGACAATAGGATTACGGGGGGTGCGCACAATATTGTGACTCATGTGTGTTAAATTCTCGAAGGGGTCCCGTAGTCAAGACTACAGGCATAATAGGTAGGTATATAGATTTATATAGTAAATAAGAAAATCAGTGCTGATCTTACAATTCTGTCACTTTTGCATTTTTAAAAAATTTTGTTTGAGTACAGTCGTTTCCTTGGGTGTGCAAATAGATCCTTGTTTTATTTAATTTGAAGCGGTAATAAATGAGAAATAAATAAAATGATACTTAACGCAAGCTCAACAATATTTTAAAATAGTCTATGCAACATTTGAAAAGTCAGCAAATTGTACATCTTTATTTATGTAGAACTTCCATGCTTTATAAGTGATGCACATAATATATACATTGCCTTTCTCGTTATAGCTCTTTAACGCCTGCCTGTCTACAGCTAAATGCCGTCATGAATTTCCATACATTTCCTCCTTTGAATGTCTTGTGAAAATTCTTCATTCATTGTTGCTTAGTTAATAAAGACAATATAATTAGGAAATCAGTTTTCTATGTATTCTTCAGTAGAAAGTTCATCAGTAAAAAAAAAGTAAAAAGTAAAACAGTGTCTACTATAAAACCAAGTCTCTTCATAATTGTGATTATAAGTTAATTATTGCCAGGCTTTAAGCTTTGCAGCATGAAAGTGATGACCGGAAGGTCATTTGAGAGAAAGATAACGGCTCGTAATACTTTTTTTTAAAGGCGGAAAGTTAGTCCGACGCCATGGCTGCTTTTCAGTTATTTGGACGCAATAATGCACTGTATGTAACAGAGGTGGGTGCAGAGAGGTGGGTGCAGGGAGGGGAGGGGGGGGGGGGGGGGTTCTCCCCCTTCCAACTCGAAGCGCGAAAGCTCTGACGTTTTAGCAAATTAGGGGGAAAAAATAGAAAGATAAACGGCTCGTAGCAAGCAATTTTTTTTGGAGGCGGAAAGTTATAGTTCGACGCCCTGACTGCTTTTCGGTGATTTGGACGCAATATTGTACTGTATGTGACAGGGGTTGGTGCTAGAGTGTCTATACTGTAAGACTACCATAGTCCATGTACTATATCTGCTCCTAACACATTGACAAGACCAGAAGGTAGCTGAATTAGGCTTCTATCAAGGCACAATGATATTCTGATATTATTCAAATTAGGGTCTGTGCTTGCAGACTAGGTTGGTGCAGGGAGGGGGAGTTTCCCCCTTCCCGCTAGAAGCGCTAAAGCTCTGAAGTTTTAGCATCTTTATTTTAAGGCGAAATGTTAGTTCACGGCCTTGGCTGCTTTTCAGTTATTTTGGACGCAATACTGCACTGTATGTAAGAGGGGTGGGTGCAGGGAGGGGGAGTTTCCCCCTTTCCGCGCGAAGCGCGAAAGCTCTGACGTTTTAGCAAATTGGAGAGAAAGATAACAGCTTGTACCAAACAATTTTTTTTAGGCGGAAAGTTATACTTCGAAGCCAGGACTGCTTTTAATCATTTCACAGGGAGCGAAGCTAGTGGCGTATCTAGGGATTATGGCGCCTGGGACAAACAATGAAGTTAGGCCCCCAGGTCCCGGTTATTGTAGAAGAGAGGGTGCAAAGCGACCGAGCGGCAAATTTTTCAATTTTTAACCCTAAAAAACGCATTTTATTGCGCATTTTACCCAGGAAATTTTGCATTTGACCATCGCAGTTGAGCGGTAGAGAAGCTCGATTTTTATACATTGATAAACGGTTTTTCTATTCACTCACTTCTACAATCGGGAGCAGAACGAAAACCCTATAGGATCTGCAAATGCTGCTTTTTACACTTTATCCTATATTGGGAGCGCAATATTTAGCAGGAGCACAGGCGTAGCCAGGATTTTTCAATGACGTTTGAGAGAAAGGTAACGGCTCGTAGCACCCCCTTTTCTTTAGGGGAAAAGGTATTTCGAGGTCAGGACTGCTTTACAGTTATTTGGACGCAATACTGCATTGTATGTAACAGGGGTGGGTTCAGGAAGGGGGGAATTTCCCCCTTCCCGCCCGGAGCGCGAATGCTCTGACGTTTTATAGCAAATTTGAGAGAAAAATAACGGCTCGTAGCACTTTTTTTAGGCGGAAAGTTATTTCGACGTCCGGACTGCTTTTCAGTTATTTTGAGCAATATTGCACGGTATGTAACAGGGGTGGGTGCAGGAAGGAGGAGTTTCCCTCCTTCCCGCGCGAAGTGCGAAAGCTCTAACGTTTTAGCACCTTTTTTTAGGCGGAATGTTAGTTCGACGCCCTGGCTGCTTTTCAGTTATTAGGACGCAATACTGCACTGTATGTGACAGGGGTTGGTGCAGGGAGAGGAGAGTTATCCCCCTTCCCGCGCGAAGCGCGAAACTTTTTTGCAAATTTTGAGAGAAAGATAACGGCTTGTAGCGCCTTTTTAACCCCTTTTCTCCCACTTCTCCCATTTCTCCCGCTTTTTCGCTCTCGCCTTTTTTTTTTTTTTGGTGGCTGAATAGGGGGGGGGGGGGGCATGTGCCCCCCTGTCTACGCCAGTGAGCAGGAGTCATATGAAACTTACATTATATCGTTATATTGCGAGCAAAGCAATTACATCTTTATTTGTTTTCAAACTTTTTGAACCCTTTAAGCTATTAAAGAACTATATACTGGGGGAGCGAAATTACGAGATCCTGAAAGAAAATAATTATGCGAGGGAGCAAAGCGACCGAGCTTTGGAAAATTTTCGCATTTCAAACCTTCAAAAACTAGATTTCTTGGGCATTACCCTGCGGATTTTGGGGCGCGTGATCCGTAAAGATTATGATTTTTCTTCATTTCCCCCTATTTTTCTTTCTCTCCTTTGCGTTTTTTCGCCCCCTGCAAGTGCTGCCCGGGGCACGTGCCCCTCTGCTCCCCTAGATACACCACTGAGCGAAGAGACCTGTCTATAAAACTTGCATTATAGAGCATCCCAAAATGGTTTTTAATGAAAAAAAATAATGCACGGATCTACGCCAATGGACGGAACCCCTTAATTGAGAATAACAATGCGAGCGAACAATTTTCTTCGATATTTTCTCATTGAAATAATGGCATTTCTTATTTCCTTACTTCTAATCATTAAAGAATGAGATGGTATTTCAAGATCAAACATCATGAGTTGGGGTAATTATTAGTTTTAAGTAAATGTATCATAATTCTTATTTTATCGATACCCATGGTAACAGGGATGGGTGCAGGGAGAGGAGAGTTATGTCCACCCTTCGCGCGCGGAGCGAAAACTTTGACTTTTAAGCAAATTTTGAGAGCCAGATAACGGCTTGTAGCGCCTTTTTTAGGCCCTTTTCTCTCACTTCCCCCTCTGTTTCGCTATCGCTCTCGTTTTTTTTTAGTGGCTGAATGGGGGGGGGGGGGGGCATGGTCCCCGGTGCCCCTGTCTACGCCAGTGTTCATATACCTGTAACTCTTCCATGTTTCTTGCATTAGTCTACGACTTTATTACAAAACAAATACAACAGCAGAAACTAATAAGCCATTTCGGAGATGCAATCTGAGCATGAGCAGATAAAGGTCATCTGTACCAAATTCTAAAACCCACTGACACTAATATTCGATATGTGCTCATGAATGTCATGTAATTATTATTCAATTATGCACTAATGGTGCATTCCATGATATCCAGGTGGAAGTATTCTTTTTAAAGGGGGAAACAAAAGCTATTCATGAGGCACTTCTATCACTCCCAGAGTTATTTTTCTGAAGTGCACATAAAGGGACCCTCCATGTCTAAAATATCTGTGGATATTTGGGGTCATTTGTACCATGCGCTAACCCCGAACTGTCTTATACTAAGTAATATTCATGAATAACCTCTCTTCATACACAAGTATACACGTACATGTTCTGTGCAGACAGGGCGTCTGCTTTAATAACAAATGAATGGCTACAAGTTCACAACTGCAGCATTTGCAACGTTTGCAGTCTAGTCTTGAACAGTTTTCTGCAATACAAAACATACATGTAGTACAAAAAAACTGTAATCACTAATATAGCAAAACATTCTCCCGGTTAACAACAAACAAGATACTGATATAGGTACATATGTACCTGGACTCCACCGTTAGTGGAAACATGAACATTTAAGTCTAATGATCACATGTTCACTTTACATACTCTAATTCTGTTGTATTCATTTTTTTTTTGAGCAGTAGTATTTTATATTCAAACACTTTCACATTCAGGCTCTTTTTTTTACAGGCTAATTGCATAATGAATAAATACCAGAAACTTAGTTATTGCAGTATGAAAATTTAAGGCAGTGAAAGTGCATGTATTTTACAATCCTATGTTTACTCCTCTTTTTCACAATTTCATTTTCCCTTTTGTACAAAACTAACCAGGCACTGGAAATATGATCTATATTTCTTTAATGGATAACAAAAATTTCTTCATGTCCAGATTTTACACAGAAATGCAGCATTGCATTGCACTATCCGTGGGTATTAAAAATAAATCATAGCAGCATAGTATAAATATATGTAATGTACACACACACACACACACACACACATAATATATAATATATATGGTAGGGTCAAAATGCTTAAAGCTTTGTCTTTTAGGCATGTATACACACACATTCACAAAATCATCAAATGGCAATAATACTAGCGCAACCCGTGAAAATTCAACGGGTTTTGGAAATAAATTTTAGGATGGGCATTGTGGTGTGTGGGGATCAATTATGATAGGTTGTTGTATGTTTTCCTTTTTCCTGTTTTTTTTGTTGTTGTTGCAAATTTTTCTGCAGCATGTATGTCTGTAAATTTTTACATAATATATACGTATCAAGTGGCGGACGCAGGGGGGCCTCGGCCCCTATCCCCTCCCCCCCCCCCGGTGGGGATTTTTTTATGGGAAAGTCGGAAATGGTGGTGACTTTTGACCTTTTTTTTTTTTTTTTTTTTTACTTATTTTTACTTAACTGAGCGTTGTGGCGTGCGCCTGTAATCCAGCTACCAGTGAGTGTTATAAACTGATTCAGCGGACCCAGGTTCGAGACTGAGTCACGTCTTTCGGATGGTGACGTTAAAGGTCGGTCCCAGACGTAAATAATCATATCGGATTGATACACGTCTGTAAAAACCCAATTACACACACACACACACACACACACTTATTTTTACTTGACTGTCAAAAAGATTTTCGACGGGAAAGTTGGAAATGGTGGTGACCTTTTACCTTTTTTTTTTGGGGGGGGGGGGAATTTTTGAAGAAAAAGTGGGTCTTTTGGGGGCCCCACTTTCTTGGAAAATGCTGCATCTGCCACTGTCATATCATCTTTAAGTTTTATTTTGAGGTTGTTTTTCCCGTTTTGCATGTTTAGTTAAAAAGTTTAAAGATAGTAGGGGGATATTGAAGTAGACAGAGGGAGAAATACACATGAAAAATGACAGGTAGACGAAATTGAAATAAAAGAAAGAGAGAGATGAAGATTTAGTATATGGTTGGGATATTATGTAAAGATTGAGAGACAGATAGAAACATAATTAGGGACAATAGGGAGAGGGAGAAAATGAAAGAAAAGGAGAGGAAATAAAGAGAGGGAGGAAGATAGTGGCGGTTGATGCAATAGAAGGTATAGTTTTAGTTTCATTTAGAATAGTATTAGAGGAAGGAAGGGTAGGGAGTTTAGAGGTAGAAACATAAAGGAGAGAGAGGAGACAGACATACAGAGAGTGAGAGAGAGAGAGAGAGAGAGAGAGAGAGAATGATAGATGGTAGTGGGGTGGAAAGAAGATTGAGGTAAGAGTTGTTTTGGGGGATGGGGAGGGTAATTGTTGCGAAAAAGAGTGATTATTTACCCCCCAAAAAATAATTATCTATATTTTTTATTTATAAGAAGGGAAATATTTTGTTGACATCATTTTATAAAATATCTCATAACTTTTCTATTCCTTTTTTTATAGGAATGTTGCACACACATGAAACATTTGGTTTTTAATGAAAACATTTTCAACACATTGCATTTGTTAATCATAATTGTGATTAAAATATTATTAAACATCGATATATCTCGATTTCGTTTTTTTCTGGGACGCACTGTATATTTAACAATGTAGACCTAGACCTAGACCCTATACATAATTTTGGAATAGTGACCGGCACTTTTGAAGAAACACTTTAAACCATGAATCAGTCTCAGTCAGACTTCCTCCCCAGTGTACTTTTGGTATAGACTGAAATTTTGTGGAATTTTACAGAAATTCATGTTTAATTAAAAATAAATTCAATTTTAGGTGCGCAGACTTACATGCCCCCTTACTGCCCACAGCAGTCCTTTGAAAGGTGGGGTGCCTCTTAAATCCCAGCTCATTGGTCAAAATTATGCCATGAAACATGACATAATTTCATTTAAGGCTATTTTAGGTATTTGTAATACTTTCCTGATGACTGTCGTCTTTCTTTTCTTTGAGAATGATACAAAAAAGGCCAATTAGTATTCAATTACATTTTTCACTTTTTGAAAAATCAAGGCCGAAAAATCTGTGTGTATCAGTACTTAATTCAGAACACAACAATCGCCATTGCGTGTTGTACCTGTCGTTTTTGCCAAACTTTTGTTGTCCAGTATCATTAATGATTCATGACTCGGGGTTAACAAGATGTTCTGGAATTTCAGCTGTAAACCTAGTATTACATGTACGAACACACCAGGCATGACATTTATCAAATCTACTACGTTCACACGTGGGGCACTTACCTCGAGTATTAAGAGGTCGAGGTAGTGTCTACTCGAGTTAAGGTTTGAGGTAATGCCCATGTGAACGGCGGTCGAAGTAACTTACCTTGTCCTTTATCTCGACGGAATAGACCGCTTCTGTAATGTATACAAATTTATACACAAATATTCTCTGAGCACCTAGTGACGAGCTATTCCATGAACATGCTTTTTATAAATGAGCCTCAATGCTTGGAATCCAGTTTGCATACATTATTTGTTGCTATGCACGGCAAGCCTCCGGCAAGCTTTCAGGTTGTCAAGAACAACATTTGTTTGAATGGTATGCATAAAATTTGCATACATTACCGAAGCGGTAAGGCCTATCTGTCGACTAGGCCATTTCGTATTGAAGGTAACTTGGTACATGTTTAAAATGCGATAATCATTACATACACCTGTCGATTTACTGTATTTTCAATTGCCAGAATGCAAATTGCATATTTTAGTTGTTGTTAGGTCGGACAAACATTTGTATTAACAGACCTAACAACACGTCTTTGTTGCAATATGCATTCTAAATAAAAACATTACAACCATTACAAGAACCAGGTGCGTGTAATAGTTTTTATGTGTTTTTTTCTCTAGGGACTTGACATAGGAACAAACATTGCATTCGACACAAAATGGCTTATTATATGAAAATTGCATTTTCATTAGTTTCCTTGCCTTCCTTGCTAGAAGATGGAATATGCAAAGGCAGAGGTTCACACACTGAAACTGCAAGAAGGTACTGCCTTCAAGAATCAAATGACAGCAGGGGTGGCTGAACACCTCTCAAAAAGATGTTGGTACCTAAAGACCTAGTGGAAAAAAAAAGTATATATTAATTTTCATAACACCCCTTTTCGTGACCTACTGTTTGTACATGTATTGTTAGCATTCTGGATATGAAAGGCCGGTATTTAACTGGCTATTTATTTGTGAGCAAGCGAAGATAGCTAACTAATAAAGAGAAACTTCTTTTATTTTTATATCGCTCGTGAGTCAAATATCCGGACTTTATCTTTAACAAAGCTTGCAGTTGGTTAATAAGTCATACAAGCCACTGCATTTTATTATGCTTTTAACAGGAGATATGTCACTGTTTTCAAACCCACAATGCACCAGTTGATTTTCCTGTTCGGCCCAATTCACAATTTTAGGCCTCTTGCCAAGCTAGTTAATGTTAGGCATAATATTATATTTTACTGTTGCATAGCAACTAGTGTTCTAGTGGTGTATCTTGGAATTATGGCACTCAGAACAAACAATGAAATTGCTCCCAAGAAAAAAAAGAAAAAAAGAAGGAATGTTTGTAAATTTACAAGAGTGAGCAAAGCAACCGAGCAGTGGATTTTTTTGCATTTTTAATCCTCAAAAATGCATTTAAACCTAAGCACTACAATCAAGCAGTATAGAGTTTTTAAATAATTATGAACAATGACTAATGGATTTCTCAAAAGGAGTATCAAAATCATGAAAACCCAGGAGAATTCTTGTCGAGGAATTTAGTAAGGCAAACGAAAGTTAAGATTTGTAAACAAAATTTTTAGGCATTTTACTCCCAGTGTTAAAGATTGTATGCTCGATCTGTAATTTTTTTCTGACTTGTGTTTTTCATTACAGATCGAGCATACGATCTTTAACACTGGGAGTAAAATGCCTAAAAAATTGTTTACAAATTAAAATTCCTCCCATCAAGCTTCTTCGTTTACTAACCATTGTCTACGGCGGACCGTTTGAATATTAATGAGTCAGAAAGAAGAGGATCTTGGGTATTTGATTCCAGTTCATCGTGACTTGGCCGTGAACCAGAATAGCCTGGTGGTTAAGTCGCTGCCCGGCAGGCAGTAGATGACAGGTTCGAATCCCGCTGGTTCCAATTTTTTCTGACTTGTGTTTTTCATTACAGATCGAGCATACGATCTTTAACACTGGGAGTAAAATGCCTAAAAATTTGTTTACAAATTAAAATTCCTCCCATCAAGCTTCTTCGTTTACGAAAGTTAAGATTGCTTTTAAATGTTGAACCTTTTTCAAGTGCTATTTGTGCATTATAATTTTAGTCGGGGCACAATACTTTAAAAGGGGCTGACGAAACTTAAAAGCCTACATGTATATACGTTTTTTCGTCCCAGTTAATCATTTGGTCACTCAAATTCATTTGTTGTGCATTCAAATTAACACAAAGGTCGTCCCCTGAAAAATTTCGTTATCCAAATTAAGAATCAGAGCATTCAAATTAAACAACATGAAAACAAATTCACGTTTGAGCATTCAACTAGCAAATGCGAGCATGTTTTTGTTTAAATCCGAGCATTCAAGATAAGACATTAAACCAACCGTGTTAACTTTAAAGCATGCACTGATTTAAATATACATGCACGAATTTGCAAACTGAATGTACGTTTGTAAAATTATGGAATTCACCCGGGAGCTAGAATTTCATTAATATGAAATCACGAAAATGAATTTGAGTGACCAAAATGATTAAATTGGCCGGGAACCCTATATTAGGGAGCAAAGCAACAATAATTAATTACATTTCTTTTCCTTTTTTTGAACCATTCAAAAAGCCATTTCCAAACTATATCACACTTGTGTATATTGGGGCGTGAAATTACAGGATCCTGAAGCAACGTTATGTGAGGGAGCAAAGCAAACAAGTTTTAGAACATTTCGCATTTCATACCCTAAAAGACTAATTTCTACTGCAATTTACCTTGCTTATAATCCACAATATAATCATAATACGTTTCTTCCATTGTACCCTTTCTCTTTCACTAATTGTTTTTTTTCTGCTCCTTTCATGTGGCCCCGCTACCAATGCTAGAACATTAAATTTTTGTTCCAATCTGCACCTATATTTCATAAGGTTTTCATCATCATTATGATGATGATGAGGAAGAAGATTATGATGATGCTGATGATTATCATTGTTATCATCATCATCATCATTTTATCGTGTTAATCTAAAAATGTGTAAAACATGAATGCATTTCCGAAGTCTATTATGATTACCTAGATCTTTTATTAGCTATGATACAATATTACTGCACAAAAAAAAAATATTTTCAAATGTTAACGTGCAATATTGGCAAAGTTCTATATGCCTTGAAAATGTCTTGAATTTCCTGGAGATGATCAAGGCTTGCAACCCTCAAGGCCAAGGCCAGGACATGCCAAAAGCCATGGCATCCAAATCCAAGGCCAAGGCATTGAAAAAATGGTCATTCAAAGGCGCCTTAAGGTTAAGGCCTAGCATCAAGGCATTAGAACACATACTCATGGGTGGCGCATCGGTAGGGGGGAGGCCTCCCCATGGAAGTTTTAAAGACTGCATAGCAAATGATGGTAAAGGCTAGTCACGTCTCCCCGGCTTAGTCCGAAAGGGTGGGTAGCGTCGCGTCGCGTTGACTGGAACGCCACCATTCGTCCAAAGCACCCCGGTTTGGCCGAAACGGTGCGTTGACTTTTTTTCTTCTTCTAAATACAGTGTATAATTATTATTAATATTATTATTATTATCAGCGGTTCCAGGATTTTGTAAAGGGCGGATCAAGGATTTTGTAAAAAAAAAAAGGGGGGGGGGGCACAGAAATGCAGGGCTGTCATCAGAGGCGAATCCAGGATTTTGTGAAAGGGGGGGGGGGCACAGAAATGCAGGTCTGTCAGGGGCGGATCCAGGATTTTGTAAACAAGAGCCCCAGGGGGCACGACGCTCACCTGAGGTGGATCAATTCACATCTGATGCAGGGGCCCCTATAAAGCCACCCAGAAAAATTTCATGAACAACTTTCATTCTTCATCTATAGAGGTATCTCTATACACAATACCAAGTCTGAGCTTCCTACCAAGTTTGGTTGAATTCCGATCATGTGTTTTGGAGAAAAAGATCAGAATGTACATTTTGCCTGGCAGCGCCCCACCCCCCGCCCCCTCCTCCAGTATGTTAACCCCACAGGGCCCCTATAGGGCCACTCAGAGAAATTTCATGAACAAGATTCATTCTTCATCTATAGAGGTATCTCCATACACAATACCAAGTCTGAGCTATGCCTGGTTCTGGAGAAGATGTTTGAAATTTACATAGCTCTTACAACTGGGGGCCCTCCCCCTGGCCCCCCTGGGGGCCACATGTACCATTTTAGCAACTTTGGGTCCCCTACCCCTAAGGATGATTCCTACCAAGTTTGGTTGAATTCCGATCATGTGTTTTGGAGAAGATCAGAATGTACATTTTGCCAGGCAGCGCCCCACCCCCCCCTCCAGTATGTTAACCCCACAGGGCCCCTATAGGGCCACTCAGAGAAATTTCATGAACAAGATTCATTCTTCATCTATAGAGGTATCTCCATACACAATACCAAGTCTGAGCTATGCCTGGTTCTGGAGAAGAAGATGTTTGAAATTTACATAGCTCTTACAACTGGGGGCCCACATGTACCATTTTAGCAACTTTGGGTCCCCTACCCCTAAGGATGATTCCTACCAAGTTTGGTTGAATTCCGATCATGTGTTTTGGAGAAAAAGATCAGAATGTACATTTTGCCTGGCAGCGCCCCACCCCCCCCCCCCTCCAGTATGTTAACCCCACAGGGCCCCTATAGGGCCACTCAGAGAAATTTCATGAACAACAATCATTCTTCATCTATAGAGGTATCTCCATACAAAATACCAAGTCTGAGCTATGCCTGGTTCTGGAAAATAAGATGTTTGAAATTTACATAACTTTTACAATTGGGGGCCCTCCCCCTGGGCCCCCCTGGGGGCCACATGTACCATTTTAGCAACTTTGGGTCCCCTACCCCTAAGGATGATTCCTACCAAGTTTGGTTGAATTCCGATCATGTGTTTTGGAGAAAAAGATCAGAATGTACATTTTGCCTGGCAGCGCCCCCCCCCCCCCCCCTCCAGTATGTTAACCCCACAGGGCCCCTATAGGGCCACTCAGAGAAATTTCATGAACAACATTCATTCTTCATCTATAGAGGTATCTCCATACACAATACCAAGTCTGAGCTATACCTGGTTCTGGAGAAGAAGATGTTTGAAATTTACATAGCTTTTACAATTGGGGGCCCTCCCCCTGGGCCCCCTGGGGGCCACATGTAGCATTTTAGCAACTTTGGGTCCCCTACCCCTAAGGATGATTCCTACCAAGTTTGGTTGAATTCCGATCATGGGTTTTGGAGAAGAAGATGAAAATGTAAAAAGTTAACGGACGACGGACGACGCACGACGGACGACGCACGACGGACGACGGACAAATTTCCATCGCAATAGCTCACTCGAGCTAAAAAAAAAAAAGGGGGGGGGTGCATGGAAATGCAGGTTTGTCATCAGGGGTGGATCCAGGATTTTGTAAAAGGGGGCGCACAGATATGCAGGTTTGTCAACTTTGGAGGGAGATCTGTATTTAAATTGCTAAGCAGTTGGGGGGGGGGGGGGGGGGGGTGACGAGAATTTTTTTTTTGCAAGCCCTCCAAAAGTCCAATTTTCCTCCCATAATTCTCTGACAAGCAACAGCAACAAAAAAAAAGGTTATCAGTTCTAAAAAGGGGGAGGCATAAAGCATACCTTTCTTTCAAATGGAGGGGGCACGGGCCGGGATCCGTAAATCTGCCACTGTCACGAATATTCCGTGAGAAAAAGTCCAAACGCACACTTTCGGCAAAACTGTGAGGGGATCCTGGATCCGCCCCTGATGACCTACCTGCATTTCCATGCCTCCCCCTTTTACAAAATCCTGGATCCGCCCCTGACAGACCTGCATTTCTGTGCCCCCCCCTTTTACAAAATCCTGGATCTGCCCCTGACAGACCTGCATTTCTTTGCCCCCTTTCTACAAAATCATGGATCCGCCCCTGATGAGAAAGCATTTCTGTGCCCCTCCCCTTTTATAAAATCCTTGATCCGCCCCTGATGACCTACCTGCATTTCCATGCCTCCCCCTTTTCACAAAATCCTGGATCCGCCCCTGACAGACCTGCATTTCTGTGCCCCCCCCTTTTACAAAATCCTGGATCTGCCCCTGACAGACCTGCATTTCTGTGACCCTTTCTACAAAATCATGGATCCGCCCTGATGAGAAAGCATTTCTGTGCCCTCCCCTTTTATAAAATCCTTGATCCGCCCCTGATGACAGCCCTGCATTTCTGCCTCCCTCCCTTTACAAAATCCTGGAACCGCAGATAATCATAATAATACACTGTATTTAGAAAAAAAAATCAACGTACCCTTTCGGCAAAACAGGGGGTGCTTTGGACGAATGGTGGCGTTCCAGTCAACGCGACGCAACGCGACGCAACGCAACGCTCCCAACGCACCCTTTCGGCCAAACAGGGGAGGGGCTTTGGACGAATGGTTGCGTTCGCGTCAACGCGATGCGACGCGACGCTACCCACCCTTTCGGACTAAGCCCGTCTCCCGGCCGTGACAAGAAATCGCCGCGCATGAGGTTGAAGTTTATAATTTGGTTAGTGTGCGAATTGACGCAGAGCAACAATTAAACTGATATGAATATCAACAAAACGATGGACTAATTAGTCAGGACTAACTTAGAACCATTTTTTTAGGATTGAAATTCTCCAAGCCGGACACGAGAAGTAATAAAATGCGATAATCGCCTGGTGGCGAATTATGTTTCCATTATAGGCTTATGTCACAATCAGGCTTGGTGCAAACAAATACAAATACTGATACTACTGTTTAACAATATCTATAATGTCATCATCTGATCATAGCAATATTCAGCAAAAGATTATAAATTGTTTATGTATAAGTCTTTACTTTACTGTGATAAGGCAATTAATGAGTAGGCCTACTTGCAGCGAGGCGGACACCTTGGAGGAATGGATGCAAAAGAGCGGGGGGGGGGGGGGGGGGGGGGGGGGGGTGACAGCTATTATGATCCCTTGAATTATAAATGTGATAGGGAACATATGCGATGGAATCCTAATACTTCGGGGTGCAAAATCGATTTTGTCCCCCAGGTCCCTTTCGCAAAGAAACACGAAGTAAAACACATTGTGATTTTAGTTATGTTCACACGTAGTACATAGCATCGATGCTATGTAAGTTTCAAAAATATTTCCAGTACGTTCAGACAGGCCGTGATCGACTTGCTTCTATCACCCACTCGTGACTATTCATCGCTCACCCGCTGCCAAAACAATAATTACTGCGCCACACAGAGTGACCCGAGTATAATTGGTATGCATGGTCAAACGCGCGGAAGTTATATGTCTTCATAAATCAACATAATAACACAATAACAATTCATTTGTAATATCGATAATACAATCAAGTAGCAAATACATGTGTTATAATACTTAATTTGCACAGCTCTTGACCAATGAGATTGCAGGGATTCTGAAACCCATTCTATAATATACACTAATTCTTATCTTGAAATGATGAACCTGTTCCAGTTACTTCAAGATAGTTCTTCACAATGTAATCGCATGACGAGAGAAATTTTATCTTTAAATGGTGTGATTTTTTGTCAATATTGGGATAGTTTACCTCAGAGGCAACAATATCTATCAATCGATATGTTTAAAAGATTCATATAAATCAAAATAATAAAAAAATACAATCCTATTCATCACACATGATATTTGGTTAACTTGGTGCTCGAAAATTATGATCTAATATTACCGATTCATCAAGTTGAAATCTTCATTTGTAAAGATTATCACATTAGGAGATATTCAGCACTTGTTTCTGCTTTAGTATATCATCATTTCAAGAAAATAATAAAACAAAACATACAAAAAAAAAAAAGAAAAAAATGGGTGGGTTGTGGATTCAAATTTTTAATGTCCATATGCATGGCAATAACTCCCTTTATCGTCTTATTTTTTTAATGAAAGAAAAACAATTGCTGATTTCTAATGATTCATTCATATATTTGATCTCTTTCTCTAAGGAGGTACGAAAAGCACATTCAACCCAGAATTCGCTGGCTATTTTTCTGGTAACAGTTACAAAGGTACACCATCATGCATGGTGTTTACCATTGCTCCAGTAACCAATGTCCTTTCTGCCCCGGAACATGATGATGTAATAACAACCTTTACATGTCCTCAAAAAAATGTTTCAACGAATACACCAACCGTTGGAACAACTACTGATCTGCAGTCTATCTCATCTAGGGCATCTGACACCACAACATCACGGCCAGCAACAACTAATCAAACAAATCCCTTGTCACACCTACCGATCACTTGCTCAGAGGTAAACTGAACACTTAAAACAATTTATTGTGCAGAGTGTTAAAAATAATACTCCGATCAGAGTCATGATGAGTTTCGAATTTTCGACCTTTTATTTCAAATCATTTTCAGGAACTAAAAGATTAGTGAACATGAACTGTTTCTGGAAGTTTGAAATCAAGTGAACTCAATCCGATAAATTACAAACAGAAAAGGAATGAGATTAAAAAATACAATGGAGAGTGATTGAATAGTATTCCAACAATTGGAATGTTAAATGGGATAAACAAATTGATTACAGTAAGAATGTTGATTAGGGGATAAATACATTGTATACAAAGGGAAAGTAAAAGACAATCTAATTGTAAAGGGTATACTAGTGAAAAGGAGGTTACAAGAGTTCAAGTAATTGAAAAACTAATTAACTTAACGTAGAATGTAACTGAACCAGTAGTGTTTATTTCGTTATAACTACCTCATTCAGTTACATTCTACATTTGCTGTCCTCCTTAAATTACTTTTTCAATTACTTTTTTCAATTACTTGAACTCCTGTCACGCCCTCTTCGCAAGTATACCCTTTACAATTAGATTGTCTTTTACTTTCCCTTTGTATACAATGTATTTATCCCCTAATCAACATTCTTACTGTAATCAATTTGTTTGTCCCGTTTAACATTCATTCTTTCCTTTGTAACTTTTAATCTCATTCCTTTTCTGTTTGTAATTTATCGGATTGAGTTCACTTAATGTCAAACTTGTAGACTATATAAACAGTTCATGTTCACTAATGTTTTAGTAGAGTCCAAAGGGACTCTGATTCTGATTGAGAACGGAGCTAGAGTTTGAGAGAGAGAGAGAGAGAGAGAGCCGATTTGACAAGTGAGATTTCGAGTGAAAACGAGCACGAGGGATAGTTTTTTTTTTCTCACGTGTTAGTTCTTGGATAGAGGAGAGGAGAGGAGAGGAGAGAAGTGGAGTTCTTGAGGAGAGTGATAACGTTTCACGGGTGAACCCGACGATGTGGCTAAAGGGTGCATCTTTTAGGCTTGGTATTGCTGTATCGAGTAGCAGGAATTTGCTCTGTGCATAGTTTTAGTTTATCACTGCACTTTTGTATTATAGTATCTTATTTCTAAGCAGCATGTCCCGTGAACTCGGGTACAATGCTGAGGATGATTTAATGGATTTTTTGAATGTCAATAGTGATAAGCTTCTTGCTTCTCAGCCTGCGGCTAAGGAAAGATCTACTTTGTCTCGACTTATTAGTCAAGCTCAAATTAGAGACGATAATGGAGGTAATAGCAATAGTAACGTTAATCGTAAAAGGGACTTGTCTAATACGAGTAATGATGATTCCGATTCGGGTAGTGATGGCGATACTTTCAAGGTTGTTACCCACAAAAGAACAAAGAAAAGTACGGTCATTTCTAAGGATACGACAACTAATACAACTGGCATAAAGAATATGATTATTAAATCAAGTGATGTCAATCTTGCACAGGTAAACCCACTTCATATTGCTAAATGTTTGAATACGATTGGGCAAAGTTTTGTAAAACAGTCAATAAAGTTAATGGTGGTATTGCAGTACAATGGCACACTGCCTCTCAGGCAGAGAGACTTAAACAAATAACGCAGTAGGGTAAGTGGACTGTATCCACAGTATATCCTAGTGGTGAAATCAAATGTAGAGGTGTAATTTCTGGTATTCGCCTTGATGTAGATGTAGAAGAGTTGGCGCAGGCCTGTAAAAAGGACGGGGTAGTGGAGGCTAAGAGATTAACGAGAAAACAAAATGGCAAGGTTGAACCATCTTTGGCAGTATGTATTACATTTATCAGGAAGAATATTCCTGATGATTTGTGTGTTGGATATCAAATATATAAAGTTAGACCATATATCCCGCCAGTTATTCGATGTTTTAAATGTCAAAGGCTTGGACACATTGCCAGTAGTTGTAAAAGCTTTCAGAGATGTGTTAGATGTGGTGGCCAACATGAGTTTAAGGATTGTAAAAGTAAGGAAAACCCTAAATGTTGTAGATGTGGAGGTACTCACTCTGCAGCTTACCTTGGATGTGAGGATGTTAAAATACAAAAGCAAATTCATCAAAACAGAATTACTCTTAACATCTCAGTCGCAGAACAACTCTGATAATAATGAATCTAAGGTAGTTGAGGAATGTAGTGAAGATAAGTGTAATTTAGATCCTCCTGCTATTGTTAGTAAGCCTCAAAGTGCAACCACAAATAAAGGTGTATATGTAGATGCAACCACACAAACTGAAGTAACGGAAAGTACCCAAACAGATGATAATAGTATGGTAGAAATAGGGCCAGCACTGGCAATGCTTATGATTGGAACCATTCAAATAAGTCGCAGTGATAAAATTAAAAGTAAGGATGACATTCAATACGCAATGAAGAATCTCTTCAAACAGGCCTTTCATAAAGATTTATCTGGAAAGACATGTAATGAAAACTCTCAGCAAAGGAAAGTTGGTAACACAACTGAAAATGAAACTGGTAATGATTCCAAAAAAGTAATGTTAAAATAAATTTGTCAGATCCTGGTAAATCCTGGTAAGATTACATCAGATGGTGAATCTTGTCAATCGTCTTCAAGACGTAAAAATAACTCTCATAGAAAGAATCATAAACCGTGAAATGAAATAAGTTGTATTTTTCTTTTGTGCTACTTTGCTTTCTTATGCGTTTCCTCCAATGGAACGCTAAATCAATAATTAGACAGGGGGCTGAATTTAAGGTAGCTATAACAAATGACATTAACCCCAAACCGGATATCGTTTGTATTCAGGAATCTTGGTGGAAGGATAAGAATTATTTTAATTTATATGATTATGAAACGATAAGAAAAGACAGGAAATCTGATAATAAAAGGCAGGGTGGCGGTTGCCCGACACTAATTAAAAAAGGGTTGTCTTATAAAGTTATTGATTTACGTAAATCTGAGATTGAAATATTAGCCATTTGTGTCTACATCAGTAACACGAGTTGGATTTCTGTTGTTAATATTTATAATCCGTGCTTAAAACTTGAGGATAATTTTTAGATCATGTGTTTTCTGTCGTTGGCAGCTCTGTTTTTATATGTGGTGACTTTAATGGTCATAATACGTTATGGGGGAGTTCCAAAATTGATTGGAATGGTCTTAATATAGAAAAAGAGCCCCAGGGGGCACGACGCTCACCTGAGGTGGATCAAATCACATCTGGTGCATGTTCTCTCTAGCACATGAAAAACTTTCATTCTTCATCTATAGAGGTATACACAATACCAAGTCTGAGCTTCCTACCAAGTTCGGTTAAATTCCAATCATGGGTTTTGGAGAAGAAGCTGAAAATGTAAAAAGTTTCTGGATGGCGGACAACTTGCCCCCCAGTATGTTACCCCCACAGACCCCCTATAGGGCCACCCATCAAAAATTCATGAACAACTTTAATTTTTCGTCTATAGAGGTATCTCCATACACAATACCAAGTCTGAGCTATTCCTGGTTCTGGAGAAGAAGATGTTTGAAATTTACATAGCTTTTACACTTGGGGGCCCTCCCCTGGGCCCCCTGGGGGCCACATGTACCATTTTAGCAACTTTGGATCCCCTACCCCTAAGGATGATTCCTACCAAGTTTGGTTGAATTCCGATCATGTGTTTTGGAGAAGAAGATCAGAATGTACATTTTGCCTGGCAGCGCTCCCCCTCCAGTATGTTACCCCCACAGGGCCCCTATAGGGCCACTCCGAGAAATTTCATGAACAACATTCATTCTTCATCTATAGAGGTATCTCCATACACAATACCAAGTCTGAGCTATGCCTGGTTCTGGAGAAGAAGATGTTTGAAATTTACATAGCTTTTACAATTGGGGGCCTTCCTCCTGGGCCCCCTGGGCCCCCTGGGGGCCACATGTACCATTTTAGCAACTTTGGGTCCCCTACCCCTAAGGATGATTCCTACCAAGTTTGGTTGAATTCCGATCATGTGTTTTGGAGAAGAAGATGAGAATGTACATTTTGCCTGGCAGCGCCCCCCCCCCCCTCCAGTATGTTACCCCCACAGGGCCCCTATAGGGCCACGCCAAATTTTTGGCGCCATTTTTGACCGTGACCTTGAGGGGTCAAGGTCAAGGTCATCATGACATTAGATAATACTTAACCATTATCAACAAGGCCGAACGTCAGTGTACCCTTTTCAACGACTGAACTCGTACTTATCGCAATTAATAGATGCAACATTTTGCATCTATCAAGTAAGTCCTATACTATTATTGTCCACTTCGGATTATATTACATCACTATAAATACTGCTTAGCAACTTTGAAACGTACTCGTCATTACCATCACTATATAACCTTAACGCAGTTTTATGAAGAACACATTCCACATAATTATCAATACTTTAATACCTTACACAGAATATGTCTACAGCGTTATCTTCGACACCTGAGATTACTACGGCGTTATCATCGACAAATATAGTCACCACACCGTCATCATCAACACCATATACAACTACGACATCAGCATCGACACTGGGTGTTACACTGTCAACACCATCACCACCAGAGACACTTGAAGCCACCACACTGCAACCCTCAACAACGGAGGTAACTACATCATTATCACCGACACGTGATCTTACAACATCGCCATCAAAAACAGATAAAAGTACTGTATCATCATCGACACTGGGTGTTCACACACCGTCAACGCCAATATCAGATATAACACCATCACCGTCACCGATACATAGGGCTACTACACTGCAATCATCAACAACAGAGGTAACTGAATTATTATCACCGAAACATGATGTTACCAAATCGTCATCAACACCACAGACAACTAAGGCATCACTATCGACAGAGGGTGTTACACTGTCAGCATCAACACTCGAAATAACACCGTCATCATCACCAACGCACAGGGCTACTACACTGCAACCCTAACAACGGAGGTAACTTCATTACTATCACCGACACATAATATTACAACATCGCCAATATCAACACTAGAGACAACATGAATAATACTACCAACACATGGGATTAATACACTATCATCAACAGAGGGCCTACACCATTATCATTGACACAAAGTGTTACTAAACCATCATCATCGGCTTGTTCCGAAAGGGTGGGTAGCGTCGCGTCGCGTTGACGCGAACGCCGCCATTCGTGCAAAGCCCCCCCCCCGGTTTTCCCGAGAGGGTGCGTTGACCTTTTTGTAAAAATTATTATATAAAATAAATGAAAGAGGGGACACAGAGCTTGAAATTTACACAACTCAGGAGATTATTTCTTTTATTGTGTACTTAAGGTATGCCAGTTGAGTTTCAAGGGGGGGGGGGGGGGCAATTCGCCCCTCCCTGGATCCGCCCCTGATTATTACCATTAATCGGGGCGGATGCAAGATTTTGTAAAAAAAGGGGGCCCAGAAATGCCGGGCTGTCAATTTTGGAAGGAGATCCGTATTTTAAATCGCTCAGTGGGAGGGGTGTCGAAAATTGTTTTCGCCAGCCTTCCAAAAGTCGCTCAGATTTTATGGGGTCAGAAAAGGGGGCCACAATGCATACTTTTCTTTCATGGGGGGGGGGGGGGGGTCGGCTGTTGGCTGTTGTTGGCTGTTGTGGGTAACGATTACAAAATAAAGATTAACGATTACAAAAGCAAGAGAAACGATTACAAAATGAAAATGGACAAAATGAATTTGTGAATTCTATTTTGTAACAGAATCATTCTGTTACAAAATTGACAGGACAAAATAATTTTGTCCATTTCATTCTGTAACCAAATTATAGCTGTTACAAAATGGACAGGACAAAATGATTTTGTTCATTTTCATTTTGTAACAGAATCATTCTGTTACAAAATTGAAAGGACAAAATGATTTTGTCGTATTTCATTTCGTATAACAAAATCATTCTGTTACAAAATGGATAGGACAAAATGATTTTGTCCATTTTCATTTCGTATAACAAAATCATTCTGTTACAAAATAGAATTCACAAAATCATTTTGTCCATTTTCATTTTGTAATCGTTTCTCTTGCTTTTGTAATCGTTACTCTTTATTTTGTAATCGTTACCCACAACAGCCAACAACAGCCAACAGCAGCCAACAGCCGAAAACAAATCCCAGAGCAGCCAAGAGATAATAAAGAGGGACTTTCAAGATTGCTAGGGCTTATTTCAGTAATTTTCAATCAGAAATTGACCAGAAAATATTATTTCAGGACCTAAAAATCACGAAATAATCAAAGAACAAGTTGTGATCGATTCATATATATTTTAATACGATTATTATTATTATACGTAATCTGATTGGTCAATTTGTCTGAGAGATAATTCCGTATTGAGACTTAATTTTTTTAAGAAAAAAAAAATAATATTCATATGTTTTATATTTTAAAGTTTTCCTCCCCTATTTTTTCCTTTTCCTTTTCTTTCTTCCCCCCCCTTTTTTTTTGGGGGGGGGGGGGGGAGGGGTGAGGGCGGTGAAGGGGTCCGTACTGTAAAAGCCCCTCACCCTAACCCACAATGAAAAATAAAGATAGAAAGAAGGGATATGAAAATGAATAAATGATAAAATAGGTGAACAATACTTCCAAAGCTTTTCATGTTGATAAGAATTAAGAGAAAAAGAAATTAAGTGAAATAAATTGAAGGAAGGGGAAAAAAGGTTTGCAGGGGTGCGGGGGCACGTACCTCCTAGGCCCTGCATGCATCCGCCAACAAGTTATTCCATCCCCCCCCCCCATGGTCCACTTAATGAAAACTAAAATTTATTGAATAACTAGATAATAAATACGTGAATAAATACAAGGAGATAATGAAGAATGTCAAGATATATATCCAGGTACATGTATATATAGATGAATTTCTTTTCTTTTCTTTCCTATTGAAGATAAAACAGTTTCGGTGTTTTCCTCTAGCCTTTCACTCTTGTGGATGATAAAGATGATGCTAATGTCCATGATAATAACAATAAATAGCTTAATTCATGTTGATATATAATGATACTTATTCATTCATATATAAAGTTTATCACAAATTTGTAATTGTATAAAAAAAAAATTATGTTTAGAGTGTCAACTCCCTGAAAAACATCCTGGCGCTGAGAGTGATTTTACTTCTCTTTACTTATATATTATATGAAGTTACAAACAAATATTAAAATGCCCCCTCCAAGCACCCCGCCCAAGGACAGAATATAAAAGGAATTATTTTGCATATATTGGAGCCAGTTTGTTTAATGCACTTCCTGGTAATCTTCTTATGCATAATGCATAACCTAACAGGCCAATCATGCAATGAAAAATAAAGAAGACAAAATAAATGAATAATAACTTACTAATTTTATTATGAAAACCTGATCAATCTTGAAAAAAATAACCAATGAATATATGGGTTATCAAATTATGTAAACTTTTTATATGTATGAACGAACTTCATCAACTATTTATTGAGTCATGATAAAATCTTAGCATGGTTGAACTTACTTTTTGTTGCCTGAGTGTATTATAACCTATTACTCAATATTTCTGTAATGTCTGAGAGCGACAGAGATACTCAGGATAATGATCGTTTTTTTTCTTTCCAAGTGATATGTTTCTATGCAAAGGACCTACTATCTTCAACAATTCCCTCCCCCCCCCCCCAAAAAAAAGGGGGGGGGGAGAAAGAAAAGGAAAAGGAAAAGGAAAAAATAGGGGAGGAAAACTTTAAAATATAAAACATATGAATATTTTTTTTTTCTTAAAAAATTAAGTCTCATTATGTTTGCCACTACTTCATTTTGTACTTGTACTTCCATACCCTTATGGTTATTGGTTAAAAAATAATATTAGTTACACCCTGCTTGTGGCCGAATGGAATATGCAACCAGAACGTAGATATTTCCCGTATTCCGTGAGAACGATTTTATCCCTTAAAGTGTACACCTATAATTTATTGGTCAAGAATACGGAATTATCTCTCAGACAAATTGACCAATCAGATTACGTATAATAATAATAATCGTATTAAAATATATATGAATCGATCACAACTTGTTCTTTGATTATTTCGTGATTTTTAGGTCCTGAAATAATATTTTCTGGTCAATTTCTGATTGAAAATTACTGAAATAAGCCCTAGCAATCTTGAAAGTCCCTCTTTATTATCTCTTGGCTGCTCTGGGATTTGTTTTCGGCTGTTGGCTGCTGTTGGCTGTTGTTGGCTGTTGTTGGCTGTTGTGGGTAACGATTACAAAATAAAGAGTAACGATTACAAAAGCAAGAGAAACGATTACAAAATGAAAATGGACAAAATGATTTTGTTAATTCTATTTTGTAACAGAATGATTTTGTTATACGAAATGAAAATGGACAAAATCATTTTGTCCTATCCATTTTGTAACAGAATGATTTTGTTATACGAAATGAAATACGACAAAATCATTTTGTCTTTGTCATTTTGTAACAGAATGATTCTGTTACAAAATGAAAATGAACAAAATCATTTTGTCCTGTCCATTTTGTAACAGCTATAATTTGGTTACAGAATGAAATGGACAAAATTATTTTGTCCTGTCAATTTTGTAACAGAATGATTCTGTTACAAAATAGAATTAACAAAATCATTTTGTCCTATCCATTTTGTAACAGAATGATTTTTTATACGAAATGAAATACGGCAAAATGATTTTGTCTATGTCGTTTTGTAACAAAACTATTCTGTTACGAAACTGACAGGACAAAATCATTTTGTCCTTTCAATTTTGTAACAGAATGAGTCTGTTACAAAATGAAAATGAACAAAGTCATTTTGTCCTGTCCATTTTGTAACAGCTGTAATTTGGTTACAGAATGAAATGGACAAAATTATTTTGTCCTGTCAGTTTTGTAACAGAATAGTTTTGTTACAAAACGACATAGACAAAATCATTTCGTCCTTACTTTTTTGTAACAGAATGATTTCGTTACAAAATAAAATGAAAATGGACAAAATTAATTTGTAATGTCAATTTTGTAACAGAATGATTTCGTTACAGAATAAAATGGGAGTGTAAAATATTTTGTCACAAAATAAATTTTTGTTACAGAATGAAAACGGTCAGAATCATTTTGTTACAGAATAACCTTTCCAAATTCATTTTGTAACAAAATGAACCGTTGTTCAATTATTTTGTAACAGAAGACAGTTTTGAGTGAATTTTGTCACGAAATGAGGCAATTTTGTAACGGAATATGCACTTTACACTTGGCGCCCCATACCACTAAACCTAGCTTTCAATGGCTTACCTAGCAAAGGCAACAACACTAACACCCTATCTCCAGGCTTGAAGTTGCGCTCTTTTGCCTTTTTGTCTGCCTGTGTTTTCATTTTAGCTTGCGACCCTTTCAAGTGTTCCTTGGCTACCTCACAAGCCTTTGAGAGCCTTTCTCGAAACTTTGACACATAGTCAAGAAGGTTTACCTAGTCATTCTGACCCATAAACCTTTCTTTGATCAGCTTAAGGGGGCCCCTAACCTCGTGACCATAGACCAGCTCAAATGGACTGAAGCCCGTCGACTCATTTGGGGAATTCCTAGTCGCGAACAGCAAGAATGGGATACCTTTATCCCAGTCATCAGGATACTCTTCACAATAAGCCCTAAGCATGGTCTTGAGGGTCTGGTGATAGCGTTCTAATGCACCTTGGGACTGTGGATGATAAGCAGAGGACTTGATCTGCTTTAACCCTAACTCATGCATCACTTGCTGAAACACTCCTGACATGAAATTCGATCCTTGGTCTGACTGAATTTCCTTGGGCAAACCATACCTAGTGAAAAACTGCACTAGCGCCTGTACTACTGTCTTTGCAGTGATACTTCTCAACGGTATCGCCTCTGGAAAACGTGTAGACAAATCCACAATCGTAAGAAGATACTTGTGACCCGACCTAGTTCTGGGTAAGGGCCCAACACAGTCAACAAGAACCCTAAAAAAGGTTCATCAAATGCAGGTATCGGTATCAAGGGAGCCGGCTTGATAGAAGGCTGTGCCTTCCCAACAACCTGACATGTATGACATGTCTTACAGAACTGCACAACATCCTTGTGCATCTTCGGCCAATAAAAGTGCCTCATGACCCTATCCTCCGTCTTCCGAATACCTAAATGACCTGCCATAGGCAACTCGTGAGCCATTCTCAGAATGTCTGTGCGGTAAAAGGGAGGAACAACAACTTGGTGAACTACACACCACTCTTCATTAGCTGGTCTCCGGGGAGGTCTCCACTTCCTCATCAATATGTCACCTTTGACATAATAGCACTCAGGAACCTTATCAGCCTCAGCCTCAGAACATGCCTCAGAACACGCCGTCTGTGACAAGCCTTTCAATTCTAGGTCCGCCTGTTGTGCCTGTACAAGGGAAGATTTGCTAAACAACCCATCACTGTCTGCAACAGAGCCTTCAACATTATCCCCATCCAAGTCCTTGAAAAAGGTTTCAGCTAACCAGACATCAGTACTCTCCTCCACATCAATAGAATCCGCATCATCCTGTTCAGCCCTACGAGTGAGACCTCGTGACAACACAATCCGGGAAAATTCCAGGAAAATCCTCCTGCAACTGTTCAGTTTCAGCTACCTCAACCGGCTTCTCTAAAACCACTGGAGATGCAACAACTTTCTCTCCAGCCAAGTCGTTACCCAACAAAAAGTCAACCCCGTCCACGGGTAATTCCGGTACGACACCAACAGTTACAGGACCACTAACTAGGTCACACTTTAAGTCGACCTTATGCAAAGGAACCGACACATAATCCGGACCAATGCCTCGAACCAAAACTTTGGCATTCTCTGAACTCTCTGGTGGGAGAGTCAAATGCCCTGACATCAGGGACTGAGCAGCCCCTGTATTTCGAAGGATAACCAGTGGCTTACCTACAGCACCAGTCGAACAGGGGGATACCTCACCATCATGCAAAAAGCTTCTAAAGCTCCCATCAACCTTCTTGACCTTATCGGCAAATACAAGAGAAACACTCAACATCTTGGACTGATTCCAACTGGACAGACTCCGTTGGTGGAGTACTTGTTTGCTTGACTAAACCCACATCTTTCTTACTTTTGGTTGATGATACAAAATATGCATCAACTCATTCTTCATCAAATTTTGGCGCAAGGCGAATGTTCTTCGCTACATCAAAACCTTGGTGAGATTTCTCTTTGGTAGAGTTAGTATTTTCATGTGCTAACTCCATTTCTTTCAATTTCAACTGGTACTCCCTTTCTTCTCTTTCTCTTTCAAATTCTAATTTCATTCTCTCCTTTTCCATCTCAAGTTTTGTTAATTGGAGTTGAACATCACTTGAAACATTAGAAGGAACCTCACTTTCTTTACTGAGCTTCATGTGACTAGCCAACAGATCAATAATCTCTGCCTTCTTTAACCCAGGGGTAAGAACTACTCTCAAATGCTGACAAACAGATCAAGTCATCTTTTCTTAGTGATTTCTACTGACCAAGGGACAAATCTTTCCTCTTAACAAACACTTCAACATCTATTGTAGTCATGATGAAACATGTAACAAACAATTACAGAATTTAAGATTTTATCTGCAATACGTATTCTAGAGAATTTCCAGAGATTTCCAAAAATTCTCTCTAATTTTTGTTGTTTTGACTTGTTTTATTTGGCTACGTCTCCCGGACAAGCCCCCAGTTTGTTATGATCCAAAATCCACAAAAGATAAGAATCAAACAAAAGATATTAACTTTGTATGATTTATGGTTTAATTTAAATATTTACCAACATCGGGTATGACATGATATAAAATAATCACAAATTTTAGTTACAAATACAGTACATGAACTTAACTAGCAAAAACTTAGTTTCTCAGCTGGGAAACTTCTATGAGTCCAGAATGTTCTTGAAGTGTAGAGTAAGTTGGCTGCTAATCCACAAATATAAATTCCAAATATTGAATCCAAACGGTATGTTGTCCAACTGGCAAAAGAACATTCCAGAAGATACAGCCGAAGAATGTCCAAGATAATTCGGGGGTCATCGATGTCGATAACGATGTACACAATGTCAATGACGATGCCGACCACAATGTCGATAACGATGTCAATAATGATGTCGAACACGACGTCAGATATGTCAAGGATGATGTCCAAGATGAAGTCCAAGATGAGGTCCAAGGTGATCTCCACAGGTTGATATCAATATCAATATCAGATGGTGTTAACTGAGAACTTATGCAATAAATGCTCCACGATGTAATCAGGGTATAAATTCTGAAATTTCTGTGCAAGCTCCCAGCTTATATACAATCTCAATCCTTAATTAGAATTTTCTACCTTCTACTACAATATTCATGAAAGTTTGGAACTCTCATGTAAGTTATGTTCACACGTAGTACATAGCACCGATGCTATGTAAGTTTCAAAAATATTTCCAGTACGTTCAGACAGGCCGTGATCGACTTGCTTCTATCACCCACTCGTGACTATTCATCGCTCACCCGCTGCCAAAACAATAATTACTGCGCCACACAGAGTGACCCGAGTATAATTGGTATGCATGGTCAAACGCGCGGAAGTTTGTGTACATGGGTCGTATGATGCGAAGCATTTGTTTTGAATAATATTTTATTTGTCTTCATAAATCAACATAATAACACAATAACAATTCATTTGTAATATCGATAATACAATCAACTAGCAAATACATGTCTTATAGTAATTATTTTTAAATAAACCTTGTACATGTCAAAATTGACTGAACTCCAATCTTAAATTATGCCAAAATAAAATACACGCATGCACACTATATTCTCTGGTAAGCACACGTAAATCAATATCTAAAGACCACATCATACTTTAGTTAAGGTCTGATTCTGAAAGAGCAGATTCTCAGCTTTAAAATGATATATAACTCATTGGATGTTCATAACTCAATGTACAAAGAGAAGAATGCACAAGTCCATCATAATGTTACTTCTTAAAAAGGGTTTAAAGTTTGCAGTCTATTGAAGCACTCTGACTTGCAAAGTGTTGTGCTAAGGTGACAAATGGAGGATTAGAACTCAATGAAAATTTCTATGAAGGGATTATCAGATTGTCCTAAAACTTGGCATACTACATAGACATATCCTGTTTATCATAGTGCACAAGTATCAATGTAAGAACTTACTCCGGGAGATTTATGGGAGATTAAAATGAGACAAGTATTCAGGGTCGTGAAAAAGAAAAGTAATACAACAAAATCCAGAGAAGACACACCTAAGTCTTATAAAAAGCTGTCAAAAATACCACTTCTAGATTGTTTGGTGCCTCCACATTTTAGATTACTTAGTGTCACGTGGGTTACTCAACAAAGGGATATTCACACCATACCATGTACATTTATAAATGTATTCTTTCTTTACAAGAAACATCTTGCCGAATAGATGATAATGTGTACAGGACACAAATTATGCATCTTCTTTTAACTCCAAACTTTTGGCTACCTTCTATTCTCTTTCACAGCAAGTCCTGAACTAACTTGACACTGTAAATTCCTTTAATCTCATTACATCACTGAAATCCTAAATTGACCTAATTTCAAAAGTCTAACACTTTTCTGCTCACAACTAAATCACAGCCACTCAACAAGGCTAATTTCTCATGTCTAAAACAAGCTGATCCTGAAATGATTCAGTTGTAAAAGACCTTAAGATTTTCATGCTATCTCCACCAGACTATTCCTAAAGGATCTATGACAAAAGAATCTATTGTAGCCAATTTCACAAGAATACTTCACCCGTATCTAACCTGTTCACAACTATCATTATCACCTTGACCAACGCATGACTTCTGTAATATTCACACATTACTTCAAACATGTAATGGCCATTTTTGATTGACCTTCAAAAATCTCAACATATATTCCAACATCGAAAAGAATTAACGTTTCATATAAATAATCTCGTTGTAGCTTACATAAATCAATATTCCTTTTCCCAAAATGGAAACATCTTAATTCCGCAGTCAAAAATATAATACATCACCATAAATGATAGCATCTGTCTTTTAGTCTTATCTGCGATCTGAAGAAAATAACAGTCTTTGCTTTCTCTAGACGAAATGGTGCCGCATCCGTCGACCAACACGTTCTCGTGCGACGACCCTGCTGTCTGTCCTCTCCTGAATCATTGAAGAGCGGGAATCCCAGTCCCGGAATATGTGCCATCTATAAAATGTGTCAGTCATAAACACATTATATGCAATGAGGCCCTACATGTATATGCCTGAAATATAGTGTTCAATCCCCACGCTGAGATACATATTAACGTAATCAAGCATTATTTAAACAATGATAAGTGGACTCGTGTAACTTAACACTATTTCACTTTAGATACTTTCATTGTGAAATACCACCATAATGAAGATTCCTTAATTATATCACAATATACAGCTCCCCATTGTACCCTCCAAAATTGTTCTGGTAGACAAAAGAACATCCCTTCATTACTATGCATGTGACACGTGTTCTACATATTTTTACATAATAGCAATGAAGGGATGTTCTATTGTCTACCAGAGCAAATGTGGAAGGTTCAATGAGGAGCTGTATATTTTGTCCGCTTCTTTGTTCGCCATGTTCATAGTGATAGAACCTTCTGTCTATTGGACCCTCATGTATATTCGGACTATCGAACCTTCTATCTATGGGACCTTCTGACTATCGGACCCGTTGGTCATTCGATCTATAGAACCTTCGGACTATTGGACCCTCCTGCCGATTCGGTCAATAAAACCTTCTGTCTACTGGACCCTCTCGTACATTCGGTCTATCGAACCTTCTATCTATTGGGTGTCGGTCTATCGGACCTGCTAACTATCGGACCTTCTAGCTATAGGGATGACCCCGGCTGAACAGCTCTCAAAAAGATGTGGGTACCTAAAGACCTAGTGGAAAAATATATTCATTTTCAAAATACCCCTTTTCGTGACCTACTGTATGTTAGCATTCTGGATATGAAAGGCCGGTAATGGTTATTTATTTGTGAGCAAGCGAAGTTAGCTAACTAATAAAGAGAAACTTCATTTATTTTTATAGCGCTCGTGAGTCAAATATCAGGACTCTATCTTTAACAAAGCTTGATTGGGAGCTTGCATTTGGTTAATAAGTCATGCAAGCCACTGCATTTTATTATGCTTTTAACAGGAGATATGTCACTGTTTTCAAACCCACAATGCCCCTTTTCTCCAGTTGATTTTCCTTTTAGGCCTCTTGCCAAGATAGTTAATGTGAGGTATAATATTATATTTTAAGGTTGCATAGCAACTACAAGTGTTCTAGTGGTGTATCTTGGAATTGTGGCGCTCAGAGCAAACAATGAAATTGCCCCCAAGAAAAACAAGAAAAAAAAAGTAATATTTGTAACTTTACAAGAGAATTCAGAACACAACAATCCCCATTGCGTGTTGTACCTGTCGTTTTTGCCAAACTTTTGTTGTCCAGTATAATTAATGATTCATGACTCTGGGTTTACAAGATGTTCTGGAATTTCAGCTGTAAACCTAGTATTACATGTACGAACACACCCGGCATGACATTATCAAATCTACTACGTTCACACGTGGGGCACTTACCTGGAGTATTAAGAGGTCGAGGTAGTGTCTACCCGAGGTAAAGTTTGAGCTAATGCCCATATGAACGGCGGTCGAGGTAACTTACCTTGTCATTTTTCTCGACGGAATAGACCGCTTCTGTAATGTATACAAATTTATGCACACAATATTCTCTGAGCACCTAGTGACGAGCTATTCCATGAACATGCTTTTTATAAATGAGCCTCAATGCTTGGAATCCAGTTTGCGTACATTATTTGTTGCTAGCACGGCAAGCTATCAGGTTGTCAAGAACAAAATTTGTTTGAAAGGTATGCATAAAATTTGCATACATTACCGAAGCGGTCTATTGTAATAACGTTTTTGTAGGCCTATCTGTCGAATAGGCCATTTCGTATTGAAAGTAACTTGGTACATGTTTAAAATGCGATAATCATTACATACACCTGTCGAATTACTGTATTTTCAATTGCCAGAATGCAAATTGCAGATTTTAGTTGTTGTTAGGTCGCACAAACATTTTGTATTAACAGACTTAACGACATGCCTTGGTTGTAATAGGCATTCTAAATAAAAGCATTAAAACCATTACAAGAAACAGGTGCGTGTAATAGTTTTTATGTGTTTTTTTCTAGGCACTTGACAAAGGAACAAACATTGCATTCGACACCAAATGGCTTATTGTATGAAAATTGCATTTTCATTAGTTTCCTTGCCTTCCTTGCTAGAAGATGGAATATGCAAAGACGGAGGTTCACACACTGAAACAACGAGAATCAAATGACAGCAGGGTGGCTGAACACCTCTCAAAAAGATGTTGGTACCTAAAGACCTAATGGAAAAAAAAAGTATATATTAATTTTCATAACACCCCTTTTCGTGACCTACTGTTTGTACATGTATTGTTAGCATTCTGGATATGAAAGGCCGGTATTTAACTGGCTATTTATTTGTGAGCAAGCGAAGATAGCTAACTAATAAAGAGAAACTTCTTTTATTTTTATATCGCTCGTGAGTCAAATATCAGGACTTTATCTTTAACAAAGCTTGAATGGGAGCTTGCATTTGGTTAATAAGTCATGCAAGCCACTGCATTTTATTATGCTTTTAACAGGAGATATGTCACTGTTTTCAAACCCCCAATGCCCCTTTTCTCCAGTTGATATTCGTGTTAGCCCCAATTCACAATTTTAGGCCTCTTGCCACGATAGTTAATGTGAGGTATAATATTATATTTTAAGGTTGCATAACAACTGGTGTTCTAGTGGTTTTTCTTGGAATTATGGAGCTCAGAGCAAACAATGAAATTGCCCCCAAGAAAAACAAGAAAAAAAGAAGGAATGTTTGTAACTTTGCAAGAGAGTGAGCAAAGCAAACGAGCAGTGATTTTTTTTTTGCATTTTAATCTTTAAAAATGCATTTGGATTTCTCAAATGGAGTATCAAAATCATGAAAACCCAGGAGAATTCTTGCCGAGGAATTTAGTAAGGCAAACGAAAGTTAAGATTGCTTTTAAAAGTTGAACCTTTTTCAAGTGCTATTATTGCATTATTATTTTAGTCGGGGCACAATATTTCAAAAGGGGCTTTAAAAGGGGCTGAAACTTAAAAGCCTACATGTATATGCGTTTTTTCGTCCCAGATAATCATTTGGTCACTCAAATTCATTTTCGTGCATTCAAATTAGCACAAAGGTCGTGCCCTGAAAAATTTCGTTATCCAAATTAAGAATCAGAGTATTCAAATTAAACAACATGAAAACAAATTCACGTTTGAGCATTCAACTAGCAAATGCGAGCATGTTTTTGTTTAAATCTGAGCATTCAAGATAACACATTAAACCAACCGTGTTAACTTTAATGCACTGGTTTAAATATACATGTACGTATTAAGTTAGGTTGACTGTTTAAGTAGCTATTCAAAGAAAATCACAAATATGGCAAATAATGTATCACTAGAAACTGGGAAGCTTACAGATGGCAATCATATAAGTTTTACGTCAACTGAGTATCTGATGAATATAAAAACAACATAAATAAAAGCTCTTCTCATCATCTGGAATATCCGAGATTCGCCAGAAATAATTATAGCGATGCTTTAAGGACGTCACACTAGGGACCGATCCTGCTTAAGCAGACGACGTCCTATAACGAATGAACGTAATTGCAATGCAATTATTTATCAAATTATAACGAGTTTGGTATATTTAAACATGACCTTATTTCACACCATTCTAAAAGGGAAAGTGAAGCTGATTCTGATAACTAAAACCGTTTGATTGTAAATACACAGGATAAGGGTCAATGATCAATGAAATAAACCCCACTTTCAAACTGAAAAGCCCTCCGAATAATAGCACGGATGGTATTCGTTCCCTCTTGAAACGCCGAACATGCCCCGGTGCAAGCAGCTGAAAATACAATGGCGTCTTATTTTGTTTACAAGTGACTGATTCTCATCAAAATAATACCATACACGAAGTTAAGAGTGAGGCAACAGACTAACGTTAAGACTGACGCTAGTCAAGTAAGAGAAATGAAGAGGAGATGACAAAACAGGCACTGAAAAATGCTTAGACAGGACTGGTCCCTGGTGTGTCGTCACACATCTCAGCAGCGTTCGAGGAGCTCTTCAGGTGCTATATCGGGGGCTGTATTTTACCGTTTTATAATTGATAATAATCATTACTTCAAATGTTTCCAAGCGTTGAATTTGGATAACCTTGTTTAATTTATGCCATCTATGCAATAATAAGTATTAAGCCAATATTTCAGAACATTAAAGTTCTACTTTAAATTGGAATGCTTGGATCTTTGATTGAAATTACGGAATTCACCCGGGAGCTAGAATTTCATTAATATGAATTCACGAAAATGAATTTGAGTGACCAAAATTATTAAATTGGCCGTGAAACCCTATTTTAGGGAGCAAAGCAACGATAATTAATTACATTTCTTTTCCTTTTCCTTTCAATTTTTTTGAACCATTCAAAAAGCCATTTCTTAACTATATCATAATTATGTGTATATTGGGGCGTGAAATTACAAGGTCCTGAAGCAACGTTATGTGAGGGAGCAAAGCAAACAAGCTTTAGAACATCATTTTCATACCCTAACAAGACTAATTTCTACTGCAATTTACCCTGCTTATTGGGGCGTATATAATCCACAATGTAATCATAATACATTTCTTCCATTTGTACCCTTTCTCTTTCCCCTAATTGTTTTTTCCGCCCCTTTCATCATATTCATGTGGCCCCACTACCAATGCTAGAACATTAAATTTTTGTTCCAATCTGCAACTGTATTTCAAACGGTATTTAATATCATTATTATGATGATGAGGAAGTTGATAATGATCATATTATTATTATCACCATCATCATCATCATCATCATCATCATCATCATCATCAATCTATCGTATTAATCTAAAAATGTGTAAAACATGAATGCAGTTCCCAAGTCTATTATGATTACCTAGATCTTGTATGACCTATACATGATACAATATTACTGAACAAAACAACCAAAATATTTTTAAAGTTTTACATGCACAAATAGCAAAGTTCTATAATGCCTGAAAATGCCTTGAATTTTCTGGAGATGATCAAGGCTTGCAACCCTCAAGGCCAAGGCCAAGGCCAAGGCAAGCCAAAGGCCATGGCATCCAAGTCCAAGGCCAAGGCATTAGCATTAGGCATTTTAAGGGAGCCTTAAGGTCAAGGCCTAGCATCAAGGCACTAAAACACATATTCATGGGTGGCGTATCGGTAGGGGGGGGGGGGGGGGCACCCCCTGGAAGTTTTAAAGACTGCATAGTAAATGATGGTAAAGGCTAGTCTCCCCGGTCGTGACATGAAATCGCCGCGCATGGGTATAGCGCGAGGTCAAGGGTTAAAGTTTAGAATTTGGTTAGTGTTCGAATTGACGCAGAGCAACAGTTAAACGCATGATACTGATATGAATGTCACCAAAACAATGGACTAATTAGACAGGGATAACTTAGAATCTTTTTTAAGGATTGAAATTCTCCAAGCCGTACACGAGAAGTGATAAAATATGATAATCGCCTGCTGGCGAATGATGTTTCCATTATAGGCTCATGTTACAATCAGGCTTGGTGCAAACAAATATACTGATATAACTGTTTAACAATATCTATAATTGTCATCTGATCATAGCAATATTCAGCAAAAGATTATAATTTTGTTATGTATAAGTCTTTACTTTATTATGATAAGGCAATTAATGAGTAGGCCTACTTGCAGCGAGGCGGACACCTTGGAGAAATGGATGCAAGAGAGCGGGGGGGGGGGGGGGGGGAGTGACGGCGCGGCGTGACAGCTATTATGTGGCCTGATTCCTTGAATTGTAAATGTTATAGGGAACATATGCGATAGAATCCTAATACTTCGGGGTGCAAAATCGATTTTGTCCCCCAGGTCCCCTTCGCAAGGAAACACAAAGGAAAACATATTGTGATAATAGTGCATTGCCAAGATGTTAAATAAGCTTTAGTGCAAAACATCCAGCATTTTACAATAACAAAATTCTCGCTCAACGCCCGCTAATTTTATTTTTAATCCACTTAACCCTCTTGAATGCAAAATTTGCAAAAAAGCACGGAAGCATTTTTTATTCGCTCGGTCCCTACTCTCCCTCGCCCAGAAATAATCTCATTTTACAGTTGTATGATGCTGTCGAAAATCTGTTCTATTAGGTCTGCTCTGTTTTATACAAATAATAATTTTTAGTTTGCTAGTGTCGGTGTGTTTAAAACATATTCTAGAAAGCACAGTACAAACAAAATCGTAAATCCCATTACTCTGTGGATACGTACCCCCTGCATTACCTTACCATGGCAGTGCTTTGTCACTACATTCTCTTGTCAACCTACTCTGCTACCAGCGGAGACAAAATAATACCGTCTCCATGATCTTAGGCCTAATAAATAATGTTCCAAATATAATGGATGAGTACTGTTCTTTAAATATCGCAAAGAATTTTCCCAATAAATTCCCAAAGCTTACATTTTCCATGTCCAGTCAGTGTTTTCTCTTACCTATATGGCCAAAGCCAGTCTGCACTTTCATAGAACGCCTCTCTTGTCATTCTCGAAATAAGAAGAGAACAGTGCGATTGTCAGTTTGAAAGAAATCCAACATTCCTTTTGGCTTCTAAACTCGACAAGGTGGTCGAGATACCCTTGGAAATTCCCAGGAGTAAGTAATAAAGTCGAGGGAACTTTGAGGTAGGTTACCTCGACCGGTGTGCACACGGGTACTACCTCGACTTTTACCTCGGGTAGATCGACACTTCATCGACCTCTAACTCGAGGTAAGTAGCCAACATATGAAGGTATCAGATACATGCCAAGCAATCGAATTATTGTATTTCTTACCAGCGACAATAGATAATTTTTCAGGAGTTGCTTTTATACCGTTGATTTTTCCGCTTGTACAATCTTCAAAAGTTTACCCAGCATACAACAAACTAATGTTCAGTATAAAAGATCATAATTTAATTATAAGTTAAAAGAAAAGTTAGACGAGCAAACAAGAAAAATGTCTTTCACATTCAGCCGGGCCTATTGTACGGTTTTCTTTTTGTACGTGGCTACGTACGTAACCAGTCGGGTTTGCCACTTCAAAGGGGTTTTGTTAAAATTCCCTGCCTAAACCCTGGGCAACCACGTTAAACAAGAAAATTTCTGTTTACCCCCCCCCCCCCTGTGAAATACATTATTGCTTCATTACTTCTAAACACGAGGTTTAAGGGGAAAATATCAATAAAAAAGTGGGGAGGGAATGCATGCACACCCGTTTTATTATAATGTTTATACATCATTCATTGTTTTGCATTGCCACACATTAAGTTTCAAATTTCCGCGGTAGGATGATATGGGAGGGTCGGGGCGCAGAAACCGAGAACTGGCAGGGTTACACTCAAATGCTCATGTAGATGCCCATGCCATATAGCCATGTGTGTATCCATCATCTAAAAATGGTCTTACTTGAAACCTGAAGTTTTTATTTACATGAATGTATGAGTGTGCCAAGTCGTTCCCTGGTGCCTGAGGACCCCTTTGAAAAAAACATGAACAACAAACTTGTACGTACGGGCATGTGTACAACGCCACATCAAGCGAGCCGTATGTGCTCACAATGCTTAAGGATACAAATATAATATGTATAAAAGAATAACCATTAAAAAAATAAAATAACAATTCATAAAAAATATCAACATTATATATAGAAGTTAAAATGCTGGCCTAATTAAAAAGAGATACTAAAACGTATAAAATACAGTATATTTTTGATAAAAAAGTATACAAAATAGAAATTGGATGATCTTTGAAGGTAGAGGTTTGCATGGTCGTACTGATAACGTGGAAAAGGTTTACGGTTCAACATGTGGTCGCACCAACCCACCTGCCTACTCCGTCTGCAACCCAGTGACGCACACCGTGACTTCTCGCCATAATCTTCGCTCACGCTAGAGTACCACGTCCGCATTATACCGCCGCCCACAGTGTTAGGTTTCCCGCCAATTCGCCTCCCACCGCCGATCGCTCCGGGCCACCTGCTACTACCACGTCCGCATTACCGCAACTTATACCCCGTTCCTCCCGGCACAACTGGGCGTTGTGGCGTGCGCCTGTAATCCAGCTACCAGTGGAAGTTATAAACTGATTCAGCGGACCCAGGTTCGAGACTGAGTCACGTCTTTCGGATGGTGACGTTAAAGGTCGGTCCCAGACGTAAATAATCATATCTGATTGATACACGTCTGTAAAAACCCAATACACACACACACACACACACACACGCACCTACTCACTCCTGATGACGGACAGTCAATCTGTCCTAAACGTCTTCTCCACTCTCAGCCTTCTCACCTGGTCTACAGTCCTTTTCAGGACTTCACACTTTCAAGAAAGATTACTTCTACACTCTCTGAATTTCCATCTCGCATTTCCTTTTCTTCTCCTCTCAACATTTCTCCACTTTCTTCTACTTAATAATAGTCCCTTTCAGGACTAACCACGTGGTTAACCGTAAACCTTCTCCCCGTTAAAAATAAAATAGAAATTGATATTAAGTTTAAAACAAGGCTTTAAAAAAATTCAACGATTAAGAAGATCAATGAAATATAGTCTCATCTTGTTCTTCTTGTATAACAAATTATATGTACGAGATCATTAGCTATCCCATTCATGATTTCCGATGTATTTTAGAGTAAATATCAGTGAAGAAAGCTGGTAACGGCGATACACTGCCTTGGCTAGGAAGGACCCTTCTACCCCGACGGCTCCGCACACGGTTCTTCGGATGGAGATAGCGTCCCCTATAGGTTAATACACGGGTGAACACACTTGCCGCTGTACATGTTGTAGGAGTTTAGATCCCTGTCCCGGATTCTAAATTATTTTTACCGCTCACTTCTTTAATATTTAACTAATATAAACCTTCAAGCGGCTTAGTTGTGGTATAGTGGTTCATTCTCTTAATCAAAAGGTTGAGGGTTCGAATCCCAGCCCGGCACTAACGTCCTTTGGCAAGATATTAATCCACATTTGCCACTCTCCACCCAGGTGTAAATGGGTACCCGATATGCTAGAGCGCTACATATTTGGCCGCCAAGCTATGACCGGGGTAATAATGTTGGAAGCGGCAGGAGCGTCAGGACGCGACGGACATGAGCGCTATACAAGAAGCCACCATTATCTGACGAAAATATTTTGAGGGCTTACCGAAACTGTACATTACGTTACAGTACATTGCGTTGACCATGCACTTTACCACCTACTAGAGCCTGGCCAATACATTTCTATTAATTTACTCGATTCTGCCAGTGTCTTCACTTTAGCAGCCCCGATATACATGTTATACATACTTAAACTATGTGATTGAACTGACAGTAATGCTAAGTTTGTAGAATATTATCAAATGATTCAATGTGCTCGAATAAACGAGTTAAATTTGTAGTATAGGCCTATGTAGTAAATGTTTCATTTTGGTCTTACGAATGTATTTCAATAAGTTTGTAGTATATATAATAAATATGCTTCAAAATGCTCAAAGGAATGCATTTTAATAAATTTGTAGCGTTGAGCTTCAGTTTACTCAAACAAATGCATGTTAATAAGTTAACGGCCAGACTTGTGTGCATGATTCTCTATAATGTTGGGGAAGGGATCCCCGTAAAACAAAGTATATATATCACATAGATCATCACAACAGAATTTGATTCACCATGCCACATCTATTTAGAGATGAACGAATGTAATCACACTTCTAAGTATAAGTTAAAAATGTCTAAAACCGAGATGGAAAAAAAGAATCATTTTAGAGAAGTCAAATGTCGATTTAAAAATGGCACAAATCAAAAGTTCTGCATCAAATGAAAATCAGTCCCTGTGCCCGTGGTTCAAATGATCATGGATACATTAGTAAAACTTATTGTTTTTGTAAGTAGAGTACTGTAATTTTCTTTCATAATATGTTAATTGATAAAGAAAATACGATAGAGAGGAATTCGGAAAACTGACTAAAACATTTACCTAATAGAGTATATTTTATAGCCAAATGCATCGATAATCAATAACCTAGGCATTTGAAGAAAAATATTGTACATATTGATCATAATATCTTGGTACAGTATAATTGCAGGAAAAATCATATTTACCGGGTTATTGGTGCATTGGGAACCAGTGGTGAAATGGTAAACCGAATATACAATTGTGGAAAGCAGTTCTGAAACTGACAATGTTACCCTGTATGTATAAATAAACTGCAATTGTTATCCATGGTTCACATTTCCAAGATTATTCCTGTATCAATGTATCATTAGGAGTATGTATGTAACTTAAATCCATGACTTGGATCAATGTTGTAGTTATAAATGAACGTAGCTATATATTAGACAAACGGCAGGGCATGTGTCTCTAAGACATGTACACCATTCAGTATACCACGACCATACATATATATATATATATATATATATATACTAGCAGAAGCAGCCCGTGGACATCCACGGGCGCTAGCTGTGTTTATGATTAATCACCGTACCGTATATTTGTTACAATAATCAAGTGAATAAATAAAAAAGTCGGGTAAAGTTATTTTTACCAAGAAGTATTTACAACATGTCCATTAGCGGACCGGGGGGGGGGGGGGGGGGAGTGCTTCTGGCCCGTGCCACCCCCCCCGTTCAATGGCAGGAAAGTATGCATTTTGACCATAGACGATCCGCCCTTTTGTTGATTGTGCCCCCGCCCCCTTTTAGAATGAAACCTTCTTTTTTTTTTGCTTGTCAGAGAATTATGGAGGGACCCCCATAACCACCCCCTCCTAAGCGAATTTTCTAGGTCTGACGAAAAAATAAATTCTCGCCACCCCCCCCCCCCCCCCAGGTCTGCCTTTTCCAAAAGTTGACAAACCTGCACTTGTTTTCCCCGCCTTATACTAAATTCTGGATCCGCCCCTGATCATGTGAATATGTCTTATTTATCCAAAGCTTGCATGAGTTCTGAAGAAAATTCCTTTTAATCTTGATGAAAATTGATGATATGGATATAATAATGTTCGAGTAGAATATCCATGCATAGACCTAGAGGGAGCGATTTGATCTTGCCATGTTTCTGTGGTTTATTAATACTCAGAGTAACATCCATAATTAGCGGTACGTCCCCTGTAAAGGATGCAATAATGAGAAAAAATGAATTTGTCATTTTATTTTCAGGGGGATTATGGCCCCCTTATATGGGTCTTGGGAGGACCGACGGATTGACTTCCCCCTACTACCCCCCCCCCCCTCCAGCTCCCCCATTCCATTGTCATCCCATCACCCCCAGGGCGAGGGGAGAAGGGATTAATATTATTATACGTATTCATAATCATTATGGAAATATTTTCGAAGGAATTTTCTTATCAGATTTTCTGATAAAGTGTCAAATTACCGGTAGCGAACATCGTGAAACATACACACTAAACTGTGTGTGTGACCATGAAGCTTCAAATGATGTAACTCTATACCTGTATGATGACCTGTACACGTATACGTGCGAACGATCTAACACGTGTGTATAATACTGTACTGTACACTGAAGCCATGCGGATATATGGCCATGCTGTTCTCTGGCATAGCTCCCCTTCACAGGGAAAGGTATATGGGTTGGCTGGGCCTGAAGCTACAAACCCGCTTCGTGGGTTGGTGGAATTATTAGGCCTACTCCCTGCGGAAATTCAATGTTTAAAAATGAATTTATGAAATATGGACGGGACGTCAGCTCTCAAGAAGTGCCTCCCACCACCCTAAGAACCCTTCCCCACCCGTGGGTACCAAAAGGCGGGGACCGAAAGGGCCAGGGGAGGAGCCTATTTGAACAAAAAAAAGAGCCCGAAATCCTTAGTGTATTATATTATAAGATGTATCACTGGGGTTATGGGGAAATTCTTTTGTTATATATTCGGTTTCGATGTCCCCATAACCGGGTGGCTATGGGGACACGGAATAAATCCCATTGTTATAGGGCCCCATTACCACAGTTTTGTTTGTATATATATATATATATATATAAGAGCAACAATTGGCTCACATTCTTTAACATGGTGGGGTAGTGTACTCGGGTGCTAATTATATAGAGGCAACAAAATGAGTACATCTGTAGACGTAGCTGTTGGTACCACGCTTTTAATTAGCTTTCGGGCAATTAGCCCTTCTTCAGATCTACATGAGTACGACAGAAACGGCAAAAAGAATAACTAAGATATTTGAACGCATATTATATACACAACAAACAATAATATAATATATAATATATAAAGGGAACATATAATGCGATACAACTGGTATAACTAGAATATATGAACATATTCATGGGTGTAATTAAGACCCTATAGCGACGTCGAAAAAGTCAATAAACAAAGATATATATATATAGAGAGAGAAATTTAGTAAACTTACTATGAGAGCATCTGCGTGTGGTCTGTACATAATATTTTATGTGGCGACAAAAAAATTTTTTTCGCCAAACCTTCAAAATTCCCTCAGTAGGGGGTTATGGGGGTCCAGTTTCCCTCCATAATACCCTGACAAGCAAAAAAAAAAAAAAAAAGGTCTTCATTCTAAAGGGGGGTGGGGGCACAATCGAGAAAATGGCGGATCGTCTATGGTCAAAATGCATACTTCTCTTCCAAAAGGGGGGGGGGGGGAGGGCACGGGCCGGAAGTGCCCCCCCTGGACCAATGCAATGAGGAGCTGTATATTTTGCCCACTTTCTTTTGTCATCGTGTCCAAGTGTGTTGATGATTACCACAAATGGGGTAACATTTTGACATGTGGACGAAGTTTGACCAGAATCGGGTTTTTTTTTTACCGCGGTGCAGGTATAAACGTCCAACTCGCATGCTGGGTACCCTTGTTTCACGCTTCTACACAGATATGTGTACATTTTGACACATATTCTTACCACACTTGTTTAACCACATGTTATTTTACCACCTGTTCTAAGAGTGTAAGGAGAAAATCCATTTCCTTGATGTCAACGAATCTATGACTGATAATTCATTATCCACTAGTGTGTATATTAAGCCCGCTGATTCCTTCTCATATCTTGAGAACAGTTCATTTCACCGTTCCCACACGAAGCAATCCATTGTGTACACCCAACTGCTTAGGTACAAACGAATCACGTCTGATCCCAAAGGGTTTAAAACTGACGCGTTTAACCTCGGTAAACAATTCATCAGACGTGGCTATCCCACTCGGCTTTTTCACAATGCCCTCAAACTGGTCAGAAACAAACCTAGAGATGATCTTTTATCAGCATCTGCGTCCAAACAAAGGGATAATGAACGGATTCCCCTTGTTACTACCTACCACCCTAAGACTAAGAAGTTTGTTAGCACCATTAAGAAGGAGTGGTCAGCCAATATGAATCTCGACAACACACTTTCTATGACTATGGGTCAACCCCCTCTACATTCGCAGCGCCAGCCACCCAACTTAAAGAGACTCCTAGTGAGCAGTGAACTACCTAAACCCTCACCCCCTAAAGGCAATAAGTTGTGTGGCAAACCTCGATGTCAGGTCTGCCGACTGAATAACCATAAGAGTTCAATTAAGATGAACAGAAAGGATTTCCCAGTGGCCAATCACTTCAACTTACCAAACCATTCAACAAACGATCTCAAAGTCTGTATCTTTGGCGGTAGTTACAAATCTGCTGAAGAAAGAAAATGGGCGGAATTGCGATACATCGTGGAATGCCGGAGCTTTGAAAACGGCTTAAACAAAGACCTTTCCTGGCTCAGCCCATTCACATTTTATCGATAGGCTCATACTTTATTATTCATTTTCATCTGGCATCCGCAATTCTTCCTCTTTCCTCTCTTCCTTTTCTCAAGGATCCGTAACTATCTATTATTTTTAATATTCTCAAACTTTGAGGTGTATATTTAACCTCACTCTCTGTGCAGCTTACGCTATCTCAGCGTGACTTTATTATGACGTCAATAATATTGCGTCATAATGCTCTTTTATGCGCTTAACCAATGAACGCTGTTATCAAACTTTACGCCAAAATGCTTAGTATCACCTGCGCACCTTAATGGTTGTCATGACCACGCTGAGATTGCGTTCGCTTATAATAAACAACATCTTTGTTATTTCAATGGTATAGAATTAATCAGTTGGGTAACATGAAATGATGAATTTAATTATTCAATTGTCTCCAACGGCCACCAGAAGGTGGTAACACACGCAACTGCTGTGTGATAGGTTGCTCGACTGCTGTGAAAAAAATCACAGGCAGACCGGGATTCGAACCCGCGTCCTCTGGGTTACTAGACCAGCGTCATAACCACTAGACCACCGGAGTGCCCTTAGTGGTATAGGTTCGAACTATCCCATTCATATGATGTCAAATCAATGGTATAGAATTAATCAGTTGGGTAACATGAAATAATGAATTTAATTATTCAATTGTCTCCAACGGCCACTTTTTTCCAACCCTGTATATATATATATATATATATATATATATATATATATATATACATAACCAAGCTTGTCTTTGTTCATAAATTAAAAAAAAAATGGGTTCTTGAAGTGTGAAGAAAGAAATCACGGAACAAGATCAACAATGAAAAGAAGCACTATTAATTGCCCCCCACTATAAAGAAAATAACAGGCTCACATAATCTATTCTCAGTTAGTGTTCCGACACGTTGTATTTTGGTCAGGCCTTAAAATGGTAACTGTTTCTTACATAGTTTATTCATTCAACAGATATTTTGCTCAAGATTTATTTTCAAGCTCATCTTGCATCCCATGGCAGTCGGGGCTGATTTTGTATATCTAATATGGATTGCAGATGGCTGACACCACCTTTAAATGGTGTTTAAATGTTACCAGAAGTACAGTGTATTGGGTGGATATGGTTATTTATATCAATAATGTCATGAATAGTTTCTACAATATATTTGGACAGTTTACCTACGAGGTAACAACTCCGTATGTTTAAACGATTAATAGACAAAATAAAACAAACTGATTCATCATACGGGGTAGTTAACTTGGTGCTTGGAGATATCCTCATATCACTGATCCATCAAGTCTTCGTCTTACCGAAATAGATTACAAAAAATGGAGAAATATATCGCTTTTTTTGCCTTAGTATATCCTCATTTCAAGGGAAAAAAAATAACAAAGCCAAAAAACAAACAAAACCCCAAACACAAACAAAACAAAACAAATCAAGACCTGCATCCATTTGGGTGGGGGATTCAACTATCTGGTGTCCATTTGTTTGAACAAGAAGTCCCTTTATCGTCTTATAATATATTTGTGAGGAAAGCAAAACAGATGCTGATGTTTATGATTCAAGGATATGATTATTTTCATTTGTATTTCTCTGAAGGTCCAATGCATGATGCCTTCCACCAAACATTCAGTGGATATTTTATAAATGGGTATTACAGAGGTCCACCATATTGCCCACTGTTTCACATCGAAGGAAACAACAACCTTCCTACTGGGGATTCAAATTCTGTATTAGCAGACTTTACATTTCTCGAAGACAGTTGTTCAACGGACACACCAACCGTTGGAACAGCTACAGATCTACAGTCTATCTCATCTAGTGCATATGACACCACAACATCACTGCCAAGAACGACTACTCAAATAAATCCAACGTCACTACTAACAGTCACTTTCTCAGAGGTAAGTTTCACACTTAGTACCTGGCCATACACTAAAGCTGTTTTTTTTTTAAGTTTTGGTAATGCAATTGCAATTGGAGAGAAGCTGTCAGAACGTAATACTGAAAGCTTTAATATGCATTATAGTAGACTAGTACCTGTGTAGACCAAAAGTAGAGTCAAAGTAGAGTCAAAATGTTGGTTTTCAAAGAAGCAGAACAAATTAAGAAACAGATCAGTGAAGAATACAGAAAACTTTCATCGGTTGGGGGTAATCAATAGTTTTAAGCTTCTACCAACTTTAACTTTGTAATCAAGCTTTCATCCACTCCTGTGGACTTTCTCAAGCCAAGTGATCAGTCACACTGTTTCTAATTGCTGGCTGCTGTCTTGCGATTACTGGACCGAAGGTAGGTGGCAATGAATAACCAGAGTGCCTGTTTAGTGTAGGAGTAATCCTCTTTCACACACCAAAAAAATTATACCAAAACGGTATAGCTATACGATGGATTCATGTGTCTGAACGCTCACTAACGAAACGTCGTATAACGTCAGAGCATCGTTTAGAACTAGAACTCGATAAGAGTCACCTTTCCGTGTGCGTCTGAACGTAATGCGACCATAGAACGGCATAACGACGTTTCTTTATCGAGTATCAGTATAAACGTTTTGTCTCTGAACAGGGGGCATACTAATCTTTCGATTAAAAACACTTAAAACATTCTGCGTTGTATACTTCATTCGTTTGCTGTTTTATGTGGGTTGTAGATTCTCCGTATTGTACGCCCAAATAATTTTTCGATTGGGATAAAAGTATTTGGCCTTGTATATTTCATTAGTTTGCTGTTTCATTGGAGTTGTAGATTCTCCGCAAGTTACTCCCTGAATTGATTTTCAATCCGATAGAAACATTCTCCGTTGTATACTTCATTCATCTGTTGATTTATTTGGGTTGTAGTTTCTCCGTATATTAAGCCCTAAATCAATTTTAGATTCTTGAAAAACATTCTCCGTTGTATACTTCAAATCATTTGTTGTTTTATTTGGGTTGTAGATTCTCCGTATGTTACACCCCAAATAATTTTTCGATTCGATAAAAACATTCTGCGTTGTATACTTCATTCACTTGCTGTCACAAGCGTAACCAGGATTTTTCAATAGGGGGGGGGGGGGGCAGACGTGAACGATCCAACCGCATAGCCAGGATTTCATTTTAGGGGGCGGTTGTGGAGCACGCGAAGAGTGCAGAATTGGTGATGAGCATGCTCCCCACGGGTGGGTGCAAGGAGGGGGAGTGTTCCCCTTCCTGGGCGAAGCCCTGGCAGCTTATCAGTTATTTTGGACGCATTACTGTACTGTATGTAACAGGGGTTGGTGCAGGGAGGGGGGGGGGGGGGGAGTTTCCCCCTTCCCGCGCAAAGCGCGAAAGCTCTGACGTTTTAGCAAATTTGCTTGTAGCAAACCATTTTTTGGGGCGGAAAGTTATAGTTCGACGCCTGGACTGCTTTTCAATTATTTAGACGCAACATTTCACCTGCGAGGGAGCGAAGCCAGTGGCGTATCTAGGGATTATGGCGCCCGGGGCAATCAATAAAGTTATGCGCCCCCCCCCCCCCCCGAGTGCCCAGACTACGTTATTTACAAGCGAGGGAGCAAAGCGACCGGGCGGCAAATTTTTTAATTTTTAACCCTAAAACACGCATTTTCTTGTGCATTTTACCCAGGAAATTTTGCATTTGACCACCGCAGTTGAGCGGTAGAGAAGCTCAGATTTTATACATTGATAAACGGTTTTCTATTCACTCACTTCTACAATCGGCAGCAGAACTAACGAAAACTCTATAGGCTTAAGAAAGAGTCGAGAAATTCAGGTTTGAAAATTATACAAATAACGTATTCACGCTCTTCTACAGCCCACCAAAAGGATATTGTCGGCCTCGCAGGCCTTCTGACAACTTTACGGATGGTTCAATAAAATGACTTTTCGTTTTTTTGGTTTGTTTGGTTTTGTTTTGTTTTGTTTTGTTTTGTTTTGTTTTTTTGTGGGGGGGGGGGGGGGCTGTCGGTGTCAATTCGAGCTCTTCTGGTCCAGAGATTGGCAGAGAGTGATTCTTTAAGCTTGACGTAATGCAAGTGAAATATAACAACATTACTAGTCTGTTATTACATATGTGATGGGCGTATCTTAGATGAGATTAAATTTTGGGTGTATTTTACGCCACTGACTTAAAATCTGTGATGGTATCTCAGATAAAATCTCAGGATAACACCTTTATCATATCAAGGCGTTGTTGTTCCTAAATAGTCACTAAGAATCGCAGCAATCCACATGCAAAGATAGCTATTTCCTGATGAACGCAGCTCCCTTGCAGTACATAGGTCCAAGTTTGAAGATCAAATTCTGAGAAGCAAAAATGCCGTTTATCGTCCAAGAACCTGGCCAAACATTTTAAACTCGGGTATAAGTCACAAAACAAGAAAGACGAGTCTAATAAGATAAGATATGATTAACAACATTCAACATAGATAGGTATTTGAAAATGTTCAACAATAATTAAAGAGAAATTGATAGGAACTAGAGTCAAAGTGTTATGTATAATTCTATGTAACATTGGGCAGGATGGGACAAGTAGGGCATCAGGTTTTGTGATAAATATCGCTTTATAAATCACTAAACTTGAACATGTATTGTCACTAAAGCTTGTTCTAGAATGCTGATACTAAAGAGTTTATACGAAGAGTGCTCAGTGCCGAAATAAAGCACGCGTATATATTGTGGTACATGTCGATCGGCCCAGAGGGAAAGATTATAGTCTTAATCAAGATGTTTGTATTTTTGTATTTTCTTTATTTTTTTCTTCTTTTTTTGGAAAACAATTTTGCCTTTTGAGTTTTGGTAAAGCCGTAACTAAAGGGCATAATCTTGATATTGTCCTTTCAAATACAAACTTAAGTCCCAAAACAGGTAGGAATCAACTCTAATTGCACCAGGGAGGAGAGGGAGAGAGTTGGGAGGGGGGCCTAGGACTAGATGTTTGTATGTTTGTTAAAGTTATTTGCTATGAAATTTTTATTGATATTTATGTGATGAAGTTTTTTTTGGGGGTCCAAACGTGTTCCCTGATATTAAGCTCTATATGAGCAAACACTGCGATATCTGACGGGAATGTGGAGAAAAGTTATTTAAAAATAATTTTCTATTAAATCAGAATATTTCATTTGATATGATTTATGGAAATTATAGGGATTATAGACCTGCAATGTAATTTTATTAGCCTTATTCTTTTAAAATTCAAGACAGAAAAATGAGATTGCGTGCGAGTAATTCCTTATATAAATATAAAGATTATATCAAGAGTGGCGTATCCAAGATTATATATCCAGGAATGTACGTGCCCTATGTGCCAGCCAAAACCAAATCTGACATATCTTAGTTACACATCGAATGAAAGGAAATGTGTACCCCCCCCCCCGCACAGAAAGAATCTGAAAACTGTGATAATTGTTTTCCTTGCTTGTCCTTAAATTCAAAATAGAATGCATCTGATGATTTTTTCGTTCGTCAGGCGTGAGCCTCCTCCCTCTCCCTGCATTCCTGGATACGCCACCAATATAACCAACTTACGGTAAGTTATTTGTAATATTCTGCTGTAGAAATGTGAGACGACAGGCGAAGAAAACAGTATAGGGGCTTGCTCCGAAGTCATCACCAATGCAATAGGGGCTTTACCGATTGTACGAAAAGGGGGATGGCCTCCGTGTTTTGAATTGAATTAACTAGTAACCAACAATATAGCAGCTGATGATATAATTTATTTATTACCAGTCCTATTCTGTCTTTGTAGGAATATCCCATTACTTTTGCCCCAGCTCTCTTTGTCTCTCTCTCCTCCCCCTCTCATTTTCTCATACTCTCTTTTCTCTCTTACAACAGTATAGGGGCTTGCTCCGAGTTATTTGTAATATTCTGCTGTAGAAATGTGAGACGACAGGCGAAGAAAACAGTATAGGGGCTTGCTCCGAAGCCATCACCAACGCAATAGGGCCTTTACCGATTGTACGAAAATGGGGATGGCCTCCGTGTTTTGAATTGAATTAACTAGTAACCAACAATATAGCAGCTGATGATATAATTTATTTATTACCAGTCCTATTCTGTCTTTGTAGGAATATCCCATTACTTTTGCCCCAGCTCTCTTTGTCTCTCTCTCCTCCCCCTCTCATTTTCTCATACTCTCTTTTCTCTCTTACAACCGATCTGTAAAAAATGACTCCAATAGAATTGAGGAAAAAATAATGATCTCTTATTTTTTTTATTTGTGTTTTTATTAGGAAATCAACAGAAATCACAACAATTACAAGTGATTTACATGTTTAAAAACAAAATCACTGAGCAAAAAAACCAAAACAAACAAACAGTAAAATAAAGCAATTGGAACAAAATAATAAAAAAAAAAATAATAAAAATGATCTCTTATTGCTCCCCCGCAATCTTTCAATTTAATGACATCGACCACTAACACTATGCAATCATATTCTTCACATCCACGACAGAATAGCAGGGGCGGATCAAGAGGGGGTGAATCGGCCGCGGCCCCCTTCTTGAAAGCCAGGTTGGCATATACGGGCTCTTGCCTAAATTGTGAAAAAACCCAGATCGAGCACCAAATTTAGTTTGGAAGCCCAA